>JAKSZP010017640.1:0-57414 GCA_022478985.1 Massospora cicadina
CATTCCGCCCAACAAACTGGACGCCATCAGTGAATGGCTAACTACAACAATCCATAAGCAATTGAGAAGCTTCTTGGGTACTATTGTATTCCTAAAAAGTTCTCTCCTGCACTATCCTGGTTAGCCGCCCCAATCCATCCGCTCATGGCCAAGAACATTCCCTTTTGATGGATGCTTGGGTGCTAGCAGGCATTCAATTAAAATAAGGAGGTATTCTTGTCGCCCCCATTCTTAAGCATGCAGATTCCTCCCAACCATATATCATAGCATGAAATGCATTTTCTGCTGTGGTAGGGGCTATCTTGCTCCAAGAGCATGATGAGTTGGAACGCCCAGTTGCTTATTTTTCCCATAATTTCTCTTCCATTGAGAAATAATGGGCCATCTATAACAAGGATCTGGCAGCCATGGTATAGGACCTGACTCACTGGAAGTATCTCTTGCAAGGTCCTCAGCACAAGTTGACTGTGCAAGCATACCACCAAGCTCTTCTTTATTTCCACAGCCACAGAGGTTGACACATTGGCAGGCCCAAACCTACCGGGGTTTGTGCAGTTTTAACTTTAAATATGAGTTTGTGAAAGGAGCATTAAATGTCCTTCCCAACTTTCTAATCTGCAACCCCGCACTTTGCCCAGCTGTCTCAGATGAGGCGGATCTCATCACAGTCATATCCTCAAACCAAATCTAGCCCATCATACCTCCTGTGGTTTTGGCAGCAGACTTATCTCCAAATTTGCCCTTGATTATGTTTGTCTTTGCAATGCAAATGGCATATGCGGAAGGGGTGAGCCTTATGGAGCGGTTGTCCCACCCAACTTTAAAGTATTCCTTTTATTCTCTGGCTGAGGAGCCCATCCAACAAAGGTCATGGGTGTGGGTCCCTCCCCTCCTCTGAGCTGAAGTAATTCCGGCTCATCACAATCCTCCTGAAGTCAGTCATCCAGGGAATAAGAAGTGCATCAATTAAGTTAAGTGTACTTATAATTGTCTGGGCTTGTCAAAGGATGTCCCAGCATGGATTGCGGACTGTGTAACTTGCACACGGGCCAAATAGGACAATTCTGGTAGGAATGGTCTCTTAAACCTCTTGCAGCAGGCGGAAGGGCCATGTATATTGGTGCCCGTGGAATTTGTTGCTAAGCTACCAAGCTCCAAGGGGTTTACAGCAGTTATGGTGATCTTATGTTGCTTCACTAAATCCTCCTTGTTTATCCCATGATCTTCCTTCATTATTTCCAAAAAAAACTGCCCACCTGTTTGTGCGTCATGTTTTGATATTTAGGCTTTCACATGAAATTGTCAGCGACTGAGGGACCAATTCATGGCACAGTTTTGGAATGAGCTCTTGCAATCTTAGAGATTACGCCCTGTTGCTCCACTGCGTACCATCCACAGTTGGATGGACAAATTGAATTAATCAACAAGCTCTTAGAACAGTATCTGCGGTGCTACGCTGCAGCTGCTCAGGATACTTGGGCTGATGACATTCCCCTCACTCAGTTTTTGTATAATATTGGGACGCATGCATCCATTGGCTTTTCCCTGTATGAAGCGACCTTGGATTATAACCCATCGTTTTTGGTTGGCCAAGGCCTTCACCCAGAGGTACCAGCTGCAGCTGACCACACTCAGCACATTTGGGCCACGCAGTCTCTGGTTCAGGAGCATTTGACTAAGACCATAAGTGATTACAAACAGTTTGCAGATTGGAAGTGGCTCCCAGTGCACAAAATAAAGGTGGGTTCGCACTTCATGCTTGACATGCGCCACTTGCAGATGCAGATGCCCTTGCACAAGTTTTCAAGTAAACGCTTAGATCCCCTTTGGTGAAAAAAGATTTAGGAAATGGCGCCTTCTGTTTGAAAATTGCTGCCGCACTGGAAGCAACATACAGTCTTCCATTTCTCTCAGCTGTCCCCATTCAAGGGGCAATCCCATTAGAATTGAGAGACCATTGTGATAGAGGGCGCGGAGGAAGCTGAAGTTGAGGGCATCCTGGCTTCCCAAAAATAACGCCATTTAGTTCAGTACTTAATCATGCAGAAAGGATATCCAGCCTATGAGAATAGCTGGGTTGGTGCTCAGGACTGTGCCAACTGCTTGGAGCTCATTGAGGCTTTCCACACCACCCACTCAGATGCTCCCTATCCTCCCCCAAAATTGCTACGCTAATGGTGATCAATTTGCCCAAGGCCCATAAGAATTTGGCTATCACATAATTCCCCAGTGGTGGCGCTCCCCCTTTGGGAAAAAGGAAGGATAATGTAAGTCCAGGGGAACGCCCCCTCCACTTGGACTGGGTGGCGTTCCCTTCCCATTCAAAAAGGGTCCAAGAAGTCCAAGAGCCATTCTCATCTAGGGTGACCTCACCCATGTGGTGGATGAGCGGTGTGTGACATCTTACCTTTAAGGACCACAATATCCATCACAGTATTAACTTCAGCTAAATTGGTACTGCAAATCAAGGATATTTGTGCCAAGCTATTGGAGAGTTGGCATCCTCATGGGGTAAAAGGTTTGAATGAAGTTGATAGCAATGAGTTTTTGGCATCAAGGCCAAAGAGCCCCAAATCCTCAGCAACAAAGCCTGACAGGTGCATACCTTTGGCAAATAAAGCGTCTAGTGTCAAATCTTTTGAAAAGCTCTCTGATGGCATTGGGCCATTGGAAAATATTGCCATCAGTTTGAAACCCTCCCATAAAGCATAAAACCTTTTGTTCAATATATCCTTTTGGGTTAAACAGATGCTGGAGCGACTGGATGCAGGCAGGTTGGGCGCCCCAAACCCGTCCTGACCTCTTGGGGCCACACCTACATGGGATGGCATTGGGAGGTTCCTGATGTTCATTGGGAAAGATGTCATCACTCTAATTGTTGAAACCACAGAAAATCCACAATTCAGGCATCCATGGATGAACTGACAATGACTTGGCCCACTGCCAATACCTTCAAAGTCAGTTCCAAATAAGTTCATTTCCCTCCTTCGCTCAAAGTTCACCAGTTAGGTTGAATCTTGAGGGCCCCAATACTGCACTTTTCTAAGCTATTCCCCAATTGATCATCTATTTATGCAGTTATAACACACTGTGGAAGGTGACGGTTAATTCTCTTATTTTTAATTTAATAAAATCTTTCCACGCTCCATTTTATTTGGGTAAGTTCAAATTTTCCTTGCTAAAACCCTGCGACATCTCCAATAAGGTCTCACGGGCCTCATATCAACTGGGTGATCCCAATAAATGTTAGTAGCTCTGGTTCATACCACATTTGATTAGGCCCAATGTGTTAAATAATTTTATGGAACTCTCCCCAATTTCGGAGGCCATCCACCAGCAGAACCTTGGTACTTTGTGGGCCCAACTATCCCCACTCCAGGAGAGGATCCACCCCCTTGTCAATGTTGTTGTACCCTTTTCTCCTATGGGGAGCTAAAACTACCCAATCTGATCTTGCAACTCCCTACGCGCAGGCCACTGGGCCTGGAGCTACAAAAGCCTGGTTTCTTGCTGGGTTGCTTTTTATGCACACAGCACATTGGCATCCAATTGTTAACCATCTCCATGTACACTAATCATCATTTTAAGTGACAATGCCCCTTGCAACTAGTTTGCCTTTATGATCTTCTGCATCCTTATTGGCAGGCCAGTCTAAACTTTATCTGCTATTTCCCTGACAAGAAGCTATGATAGGAACTAAAAGCTTTTTTTTCTTGTAAAAATCAATTTAGTTACTATGATTTGATTTGAACAGCAAATTTGGATAATCACAAACAGGAAAGATGGGCGACTTTAATAACAAAAATAATACAACATGGGCGAGTGTCATGGCGAGTGGTGCGCTTAACGGTGCAACTAAGGGCAAGAAACGCCCTGGAGGGGGACCAGGAACCCTTATCATAAAAAAATCGCAAACTCAGACACTGTCTGGGTTTATGGTATTTACTGTAAAGAATGCGCAATACATGTACATTCAATTCAACCAACCTTTGTCAAAGGTGGAGCATGGGATCAGACTCTTCCTTGGGGATGAGTCATGACCCTGTGGGAGAAAACATGTGAAGCACAGCCCTCACTTTTCTCTCACGCGGTGTACGTAGCCACCAACAACATGGGCTGCAGCTGGATCGACATTGGTTTCAAAACAGCCAATGAAGCCAATGCCGCAGCAAAAGTCTGTGTGGAAATTGCCCTCCCGAGGGCAAAAAAATTGTGTGCACTGTGCACACCAGATGGAACAAAGTGAAAACATTATTCATCTCCTTTGACTCGCTCCCCACCAACCTTCCTCATAAGGTAATCAAGGAGGAGCTCCGCAAAGGTCTTGTGGCCTATGGAGAAATCCAACAACTCAAATTACAGCAATTTCGCTTAATGCCCGACCTGTGCATGGGCAAAGCTATCGCTGTAATCAACCCCTTCCCAGAAGTGGAAGAGAATTTATACAGAATTCCCCACACAGCAGAATTCCACTTTGCAGATGGGGGCCAATCAGCTGCATTCTGAGTTACACTGGAACGCGCACCGCCCATTTGCAACCACTATGGCTCACTGGGCCACAAGGAACATGCATGCCCTGTGAAAGAGGGCTTAATGGAAAATGATTTTTGTGAAGAAGCTATGGACGAAGATAATGAAAACTTCGCCAAAATGACTGATGGCCACCACCCATTCCGCTGGGGTGAAGATGGACTATACTCCATCGTGGACCCAGTTACAAGTAAACAACGTAAAGCAGCACAAAAAGACCACAAGAGAGCAGCGGCTTAAGCGGCGGCATACGCGGAGTCTGCCATTAACCCCAGACAAATTTGGGAGGATATTTCAGATATTCACCAAACCAACCAATCAGAACAATATGCCCAGGTCGAAAATTTTCACAGTAACCTGACTGAGTCACAAAGCGACATCAGTCATGCACATACTGAGGAACAATGCAACCACAATTTGGGTGAAAATGGGGTGCACAATTCACCAAAGTTGAACCTCAAAAATATAAAATCTAATCAACAATCTGCATCAAATCAACATGAGACCTGTGCGGGAAAAGTTGACGCAAATGCAAAAAACTGCAATTCCCTTGAATCATTGGGTCAGATCAAGGGAACCAACAATGGCATTGAAAGAGTTGGAGTACAGATGTGGAGCATGGCCAAAATGAGTCGTGGTGGGATAGGGCCAGAGGGCCCTCCCAACCGCTCCTGAGGCGCTGCGGGCACCTCAGTGTCAATAGGGACATTAAATATCGCGGGAGCCAGGGCTCATACGTCCCAAGCCAAAAAGCTGGCATTCCTGCGAAAACCTCTTGTAGACATCTTGGCCATCCAAGAAACCCACTGCCTACAAGGGGAAGAAGAATCCTGGTAAACCAGGGTCGCACCATCACAATCAGTATGGATGTCTCACTGTGGGGTGATAGTCCAAAACAACAAAAAATTTAAAATTACAAACTCATCATCACACTTGCACAGTCGAGTCCTGGTAGCAACAATCACATGCCAAGATGAAATAATTTCGTTAGCATGTATCTATGCACCATGCACTGCAACTAAGAGAAAACAATTTTTTGAAAACATTCCTACTCTCACCCTCCCACCAGATATCATCATGTTAGGCGATTTCAACTGCTGGGATAACCCCAATACAGATCAATGGCCTAGTCCCAGGGGATACTCACCTGGACACATTGAATATCACACAATGAAGGCATCTCTTGGCTTACAGGATGCTCTTCCCCCCAATTCACCAATCCTTCCCCACATGATGACCCAACATACATGAGGGAGTGCTCAGATCAATGAGTCATATAGACCACATCCTCATCCTGCAATCCCACCACTCAAGAATCTCCAAATTTACAACAAAAAAGATCAATTTTTCTGACCACCAATTAGTTATTGTGCAGTTAGCACCAACCTAATCCCACACACAGGTGTCACCTTCGAGAAAGCTTCACCCAGAAAATTTAAAATTTTCTGAGATATCTGACTGGGTCAAAAACAAGGCTACAAACCCAGAATTCACAGCCCCATTTACTTCAGATCCCATCGTAACATGGGAAAAATTTCATAAAAGGAATTAATTAACAAAACCTGACATATTGCATCACATAAGCACACCGCAGACACGGCCACAATCAAGCGTACCTTGGCGGAACTAGAAACATGGAAATAAATACTCCAAAATCTGGCTATAGCCCTAACTGGGGATGCAAATGGGCAGAAATTGCAGCCTGACTTAATAATCTCATCTTCAAACACCAACACAGAATCAAAGTATCAAAAAAAGGTAAGTTCATAAAGGAAGGCGAAACCTGTTCAACATACTTCTTCCACCAATTCCATTCCCGCAGAAACCAGCCTGCATGCACACAGGTCTGCGAGACTAACAGCACCGTGGCAACTGACCCTGAGGAGGTCAAGGCAGAAGTACACCGCTATTACACCAAATTATATTGCGAAACACCAACAAATTCACAAAAAAAGAATTTATTTAAACTGCCAAGATACAAAGTACACCACCAAATTACAATATACTATCCCTTATTACATGGGAGGAGCTTTGGGAAACAATTCGCGGTGCACCACATAGGAAATGCCCTGGGCCTGATGGGATACCCTATGAATTTTATAAAAAATTTTTCAACAAATCGCCCCCCTCCTATTGGAGTCTATGAACCAGAGTTTGTTAAAAACACGCCTCCTACCTGGTGGCCATGACTCATATGTCATAACCTTATATAAAAAGGGTGACAAGTTAACCTGGCCAACTGGCGTCCAATCACACTCTCCAATACTGACACAAAAATTCTAACAAAAATTTTAGCAGCCAGATTAGGCGCAATTGCCTCTGACGTCCTGTCACCCAACCAGTTTGGGTTTATACCAGGGCGTTCAATCTGGAACAACATTCACCCTGTTGCAAACATTTGCCAATCCAAAGCAACTGGTGCCCTAGTCTTCTTGGATCAGGAAAAGGCATATGACCGTGTTAGCTGGACATACCTAAAAGAATGTCTACATGTCTTCAAACTCCCACCAAGATTCATAAAGTGGGCGATTCTCCTAAAAGAATCTGCAACCATGGCTGTATGTGGCCCTGGATTCCTAACAAACAATATCAAACCACACAGAGGGCTCAAACAAGGGGATTCCCTCAGCCCACTGCTATACAATTTCAGCTTTGACCCACTCCTCCAAGTAACTGACTCACGTCTCATGGGGATAACCGCACAAGGACAACCAACAGTCAAGATACTGGCCTTTGCAGATGACTGCATAGCAGGTATAGCAAACAATGAAGATGCCTGACAGCTGGAATGCACTCTAAAGGAATACTCCAAGGTGAGCAATGCATCGCTCAACAAAAGGAAGACAGAAATCATCCTCTTAGGCAAATACACAAACAATTGGGCCACAACATCAGAACATCAGAACCTCACACCAACACTCGAAGAAAAAACCCAATTATTTTACCCTTTGCAACACCTCCCACCACCACTCCTGTCCGACACCTTGGAATCTGGCTAGAATCAGGGGATATGCTAATGAGACAATGGAAAGTAACCTGTTACAACGGGTATCCAAACGCGTCGCCTCCCTCAAGGGAAGAACCCCAGGACTAACAGGACGAGTTGTAGTTGCTAACTCACTCATCCTCCCAATACTGTGGTACCAGGCCCATGCGATAGCCTTCTCACCTACCTTTATAACCTCAATTCGAGCGCTTATACAGGGCTGGCTGTGGCCTGGCTCTCGCCCTCCTACACGGATAGAAAACACTATTTGGCCCACGCTCAAGCGGAGGCATGGGACTAATAGATTTTGAGAGCCACGCCAATCACATCCTAGGTACCTGGATAAAAGAAAACCTTGCTTCAGATCTCCCACAACAACATTAGTCTAGAGCAGCAAGGACTAACTTTGCACAGGCGCTCAAATTTACCAACCCACATAGTCCACCCAGACTACTTTCATACCTTGCCAAACATCCTACTGCAATGGGTCCGCATGGAACCTCCCCTCATTTCAAAAATATCCTCCAAACTATCCGCCATATGGGATGGACCATAGAGAACATGGGTACTATACAGGGAAGGGGACGACCCAGCCCCCAATTCAAATTAAGAAACCCAGAAAACCACCCCCAGAGAGATATACTCGCAACAACCCCAAACATAGCTAGGATAGAATACCTAGATATGTTGGACATTCCCTATGATTTAACCACACAGAAAGCAATGTGGAAAATGACACACCATCCACTCCTACAGCCAAGGATAAGAGCAAATGCCTGGCGCTGTCTGAGAAGGACCTATAGGATGGCGGACGCTCCAACTCCCTCCACAAAACATGTGCAGTATGTGGAGGGGAGGGATCCCTACATCACCGCCTAGAAACATGCCCCCCAACCAAAGCTATATGGCAGGAAGTTGCACGCCTGCTTAAGATCCAAAACGAACAGGAATTCTCAATATCAAAGAGCATCTTCGCGCTCCAGATCAAGTCACCAATCCCATCTACCCTCCGCTCCCTAATAATACCCATTGCAATGTGGACTATACACACAATTGCATTAGATGTGTTCAAGGGCACGGTCCCAACCATTCATGGGATTTTCAACAGATTCTATGTCCACTTACTGGATCACTTCCAAGCCTGGCTCTATGGATATATGAGACCAAGACAAAAGCGCTCATAGAATCATGGTATCCACTCTGGTTCCTCCACACAGATCCTTTCCTTCACACCTGCTCCATAGTAGGGGAAACCCCCTTGGAGTAGCGCACCAACCCCCATACCTAGCAGTCCCGCTGGCAACAGGGGTAACTTGAGTACCCTGGGGTACCCAAATTTTTTATATTTGTTAGTTATTCTCTTAGTTTCACGTATATTCAGTAATGTCCATCCCCTGGTCGGCTTACCTCAGTTAAATAAAAGCTATGATAGGAACTTCTGTTTCTCCTGTCAACCATGATAGCTCAACCAACACAGGAAACGTCCCACCCTCACTATCTCTTCCTCAAGAAACCCAAACCCCTCTACCACCTCCCATGAGTTAACCCAAAAAGGTAGAGTGTCGCCTTGCAGTCTGGAGCTTCAGGTAGGGGTGCTCAGATACCCATGCCTACAGTCCAAGTTTTTCTTGGCTCGCTCAAGTCTTGATAGCAAACATCAGAAGTAGATCCTGTGGGAGTTATATCTGATAAACTAATTGGCAACTATCTACAATTAGCAGTATATCATCTATTAAAATGAAAGGTTTGATTAGTCATGATGAGCGTCCCACTATCACCCCTAATGACGTGGGTTTGTATCCCATCATGGCAAAAATTGCATTTCTGTGCCAAGAGGATATCAATAGATGTGGATTAGTGCACCATGCCTTGGTCTGACAAAGAGAATTAGTGAAGTTAGATCACGTAATACTGGCCTATCAGAACACGTGCAGGAAGGTTTTACCTACAGTACTTGGGTTTTGTCCTCCACTCCTATATTTATGTATCCTACTCCTAACCCTTCTATCAGTGCAGTATAATTGTCCCAAGGTTGGCCCACCTCAAATAAAATTATCATTTATCAGAATTAATGAAACAATATCATATGTCTTAAAAACAATATTAATATTCTTTTTAATAAATTTTAAAGGCAGCCCTTAAAGGCTGTTCAATTATCAGTAGCATTAGCCCAGCGCGCTTTCCAAGAAGACTAATCTGCCACTAGAAAATTTTTTTAGTGGTTGTCATTGACCTAAAGGAAAATTTCCGTTGATAAAAACAGGCAAATCAAAAGTGTATACTAGAAAAAAAATTCAAGCTAAACAAGAACTACTTTATTGTTAGGATTTAGGGTATTTATTTATTTATTTAGTCAAAACCTGGGATCAGGCAAAATATGGAGTTTTCTTGTCAATGCAGTGGAATGGGAAGAATTTTCGCCAAACCAATCTTTGCTGTTTAATCTAACAGGTACAAATGAACCACCAAATAGCAAGATATTTCCCCATCATTGGAGTATTTTAGGAGGACTTTACATGGATAAAGGCTCATCTGCAAGTTCATTACTTGTAGCAGATTCAGCTGTTTCTGTGGCAACGGAACTCTCTTAGGTTGGCAAATATTATTCCACCTTAACTTCATTTATATAAGCCTAATTCACTTTTTCATAAAAGTTATCAAATTATGAGATATTATAGTAAAAGAAGTGAATGTCTCTAATTGATGATTGTCAATCCTCTGGTAAATTGAACAATTATTAACCAAGTTGAAGCTGAATAATGTGGTCATATAAAATTCAAACTTATCCTTGGCTTGACCAGATTATACAGCAACTATGTTTCAAAATTCTAGAAAAACCTGTTGTTAATGTTATTTGGACAGTTTGTCTGTAAGGGACGCCATTCACTTCAGTGTGATGATTCATACCACCCTAATATCTTTTAGTTAATATCCTCATCAGATCATTTGTATCTAGAAAATAAATGATTATATTGAGTTTGAAAATTTTTATTAACTGTGACCATTCCTCTAGAAGAAACTGGGATTACCACCATTTTTCTGAATCCTGTCAAAACCTTTACTTATATCTATTGCACAGATAGACTTAAACTCCTTGCTTGATATAGTATCTTTTTTTGTCAACTCAGTAGATTTTATTAAGTTAGCTTAAAGATTTCCCTTTAACATAAAGCAATCTCTTGTTAAAGGTCTGAAATTGATAAATAAGAATTTTTTGGCTGAGGAATATTACAAGCCAATGAAAATTTTTTTTAGAGATAACTATATGGAACTGAAAACATATGAAAGGCCTTTATAGTAAACTCAAGAAATAAATTTATATGCAAACACTTTACACCTAACCACAACTAGCTTAAGCATTTACTAGATTACAAAGCTTAATCCAAATTAAATTTTGTAGGTCAATTTGTCTAAAAGTGGGCAATGCCACTATCCTTTTCTCCTAACTTATATCTTTCCTTCCCATTTTGGTTTAAGCTTGCCCACAAGTGTCATATTAAATAAGCTCTATCTGTTGCATACCTACCAAGTGTCTCTTCAGATAGTTACCTCCTACTCATGTCTGATTAAATATGGGTTGTGTGAAGAAGCGGATGCTTCGCAGGTTGAGGAGGGGTTTGGATAATAGGTTCCTCGCTGTATGATGATAGGAAGATAATCTGTGCCAAAAGATGATCACTAAATTGACTACTTAGTTTAAGAAAAATAAAAACATCACATCAAAATCTGAATAGGTAAAAATATATATCCCAAAGATATAAAAGTCTATCAATTTTTTTTCTAAAACTAATGTACTTTATTGAGGATAAATTTTTTGTCTATATATGATGAAAGGCAATCAGATAAACACACATCTATTTTCACATTGTCATCCTCTACCAAAAGCAAGTCACTTGCTCCTAATTTAATAAAAGGTTTACCCAGATCCAGAAGTATATTGTAAAAAATGCAATCAAAGTTGTAAAACAAATATACATTAGCACTTGGACTAATAACATCACCAGCATCAGTTAACAGAAAAATAGTTGAATAATTCTATACACTGACATAGCCATAACTTACAAATTACACTGGCCTACAAAAAAAGCAAAGTTTTCTCATACTTTACAAAGTTAGTCAAATCTAACTAAATTGGGGGCAAGGAACACGATTCTGACTCCAGAAAGTTTTTAGCTCCTTGTTCAGATAAATATATATGTATGTGCTGAACTCTCACCTTTTGAATCTTACCTTTTTAGCTATCCACTTGAGCGTCCTATTTTTTGCTTTTTTCTACTTCCTGAGGCATCTCTCATGACATTTCAACAGTGGTTTTCAATTATAGATGAGCTCCACTTGCTCTGATACTTTCTTATTAATCGCTGAAATGTTTTGGTGGAAGGGCTTTGCATTTCTGTCACTCAAAGCGCAACATTCGCTTGGAAAGAAGCCAAGAGGAGAGTGCTATAAGTGGATCTTCAGCGACATTATGGCTTAACTATTAGTATGTCTTCAGAAATTCATCAACATCAAGATTGGAATTTTTAGCTATTCAACTAAAAAAATGTGCACAACAGGCTTATTGATAATTTTTTAATTTAACCAAGGCAAGCCGACCAGGGGATGGGCATTACCAAGTATGTGTGGAAAGCAAAGATAGATGAAATTGGGCACCCCAGGGTACTCAGGTTACCCCTGTTGCCAGCGGGACTGCCAGGTATGGGGGGGTTGGTGCGCTACTCTGAGGGGGTTTCCCCCACTATGGAGTAGGTGTGAAGGAAGGGGTCTGTGCGGAGGAACAAGAGTGGGAACCACGATTCTATGAGCGCCTGTTGCCTTGGCCTCATATATCCATAGAGCCAGGCTTGGAAGTGCTCCAGTAAGTGGACGTGGAACCTGTTGATAACCCCATGGATGGTTGGGACCGTGCCCCTGAAAGCATCTAAGGCAATGGTGTGGATTGTCCACATTGCAATGGGTATCATTAGGGAGCGGAGGGTAGATGGGATTGGTGACTTGATCTGGAGTATGAGGAGGCTCTTTGATATAGAAAATTCCTTTTCATTTTGGATCTTAAGCAGGCGCGCGACTTCCTGCCATATGGCTTTGGTTGGGGGGCATGTTTCTAGGCGGTGATGTAGGGAGCCCTCCCCTCCACATACTGCGCAGGTTGCTGGGAGGGAATTGGAGCAGTCCGCCATCCTATAGGTCCTTCTCAGACAGCGCCAGGCGTTGGCTCTTACCCTCAGCTGTAGGGGTGGGTGGTGCGTCATTCTCCACACTGTCTTCTGTGTGGTTAAGTTGTAGGAAATGTCCAACGCATCTAGGTATTTAATTCTAGCAATGGTTTGGTCATAGCAAGCATGTCTCTCTGGGGGTGGTTTTCTGGATTTCTTAATTTAAAGCGGGGACTGGGTCATCCCCTTCCCTGCACAGTGCCAGTGTTCTCTATGGTCCATCCCATGCGGCAGATGGTTTGGAGGATGCGTTTAAAATAAGGGGGGTTCCATGTGGGCCCATTATGGTAGGGTGTTAGCAAGGTATGATAGTAGTCTGGGTGGGCTATGTGGGTTGGTTAATTTGAGCGCCTGTGCGAAGTTAGTCCTCGCTGCCCTGGACCAGTGTTGTTGTGGGAGGTCTGGGGCAAAGGCTTCCTTTATCCAGGTACCCAGGATGCGGTTGTAATGGCTCTCAAAATCTATTAGTCCCATGCCTCCGCTTGAGCGTGGGCCAAAGAGTGTTTCCATCTGTATGGGAGGATGGGATCCAGGCCACAGCCATCCCTGGATGAGCGCGCGGATTGAAGTTATGAAAGTGGGTGAGAAGGCGATCGTGTGGGCAGGGTACCACAGTATTGGGAGGATGAGTGAGTTAGCAACTGTTACTCGCCCCGTTAGTCCTGGGGGATCTTCCCTTGAGGGAGGCTACGCGGTTGAATACCTGCTGTAGTAGGTTGCTTTCCATTGTCTCATTGGCATATCCCCCTGTTTCCAGCCATATCTCAAGGTGGCGGACAGGAGTGGTGGTGGGAGGTGATGAAAAAGGTAAGATGAGTGGGTTTTTCCTTTGTATGGGGGTATGAGGTTCTGGTGTTGTAGCCCAGTTGTTATTTACTTGCCTAAGAGAATGATTTCTGTTTTCCTTTTGTTGATTGATGCGTTGCTCACCATGGAGTATTCCTCTAGGGTGCATTCCAGCTGTCAGGCATCATTGTTGTTAGCTATACTTGCCATGCAGTCATCTGCGAAGGCCAGTATCTTGACTGTTGGCTGGCCTTGTGCAATTATGCCCATGAGGCGTGAGTCAGTTACGCGGAGGAGTGGATCAAAACTGAAAATAAACAGCAGTGGGCTGAGGGGGTCCCCTTATTTGAGCCCTCTGTGTGGTGTGATCTTTTGTTTGTTAGGAATCCAGGGCTGCATACAGCCATGGTTGCAGATTCTGTTAGGAGCATCGCCCAGTTTATAAATCTGGGTGGGAGTTTGAAAGCGTGTAGGCATTCCTTTAGGTATGGCCAACTAACGCGGTCATATGCCTTTTCATGGTCTAAGAAGACCAGGGCTCCAGTTGCTTTGGACTGACATATGTTTGCAACAGGGTGTATGTTGTTCCAGATTGAGCGCCCTGGTATAAACCCAAACTGGTTGGGTGACAGGACGTCAGAAGCAATTGCGCCTAATCTAGCTGCTAAAACTTTTGTTAGAATTTTTATATCAGTATTAGAAAGTGTTATTGGACGCCAGTTGGCCAGGTTTAATTTTTCACCCTTTTTATATAAGATTATAACGTAGGATTCATGGCCTCCTGGTAATAGGCGTGTTTCCAGCAAGCACTGGTTCATAGACCAATAGGAGGAGGGCAGTTAAAAATATTCCTTGTAAAATTCGTAGGGTATCCCATCAGGCCCTGGGAATTTCCTATGTGGCGCACCGCGGATTGTATCCCAAAGCTCCTCCCATGTAATTAGATTTAGAATTTTGTAGTTCAATGTGTGCTTTGTATTCTGGTGGTTTGTATAAGTTTTGTGATTTTTTGTGGGTCTGTTGGAATATCGCGGTATAATTTGGTGTAATAGCGGTGTACTTCCACCTTGACCTCCTCAGGGTCAGTTGCCACAGTGCCGTTGGTCTTGCGGACCTGTGTGCACATGGGCTGGTTGCCACAGGAGTGGAATTGGTGGAAGAAATATGTCAAACATGTTTCCCTTCCTTTATGAACTTACCTTTGTTTGATACTTTGATTCTGTGTTGGTGCTCATAAATGAGGGTGTTTAGTCAGGCAGATATTTCCGCCCATTTGCGTCCCCAGTTTGGGATATAACCAGATCTTGGGGTGTTAGGCTTGAGGTGGTCCAGTTCCGCTAAGGTACGCCTGATTGTGGCTGTATTGGTGGTGTACTTACGTGATGCGAGATTTCAGGTTTTGTTGATTAGTTCCTTTTTGAAATTTGCCCATGTTACAATGGGGTCCAAAGTGAATGGGGCTGTGAATTCTTGGTTTGTGGCCTCGTGTTCAACCCATTCAGCTATTTTGGGTAATTTTATGTTTTCTGGGTGTAGCTTTCTCCAGGGCGAAACCTGTGTGTGGGTTCCAGGTTGGTGATAACTGCACCAAAACAAGTTGGTGGTCAGAAAAATTGACTTTTTTGTTGTAAAGTTAAAAATTCTTGATCGTTGGGATTATATAATGAGGATGTGATTGATGCAGATCATTGATATGAGCGCTCCCTCACATATATTGGGCCATGTCATGTGGGGAAGGAGTGGTGATCTGGGGGGAGGGCATCCTATAGGCCAAGGATGCCTTCATTGTGCAGAATTTGATGTGCCCCGGTGGGTATCCCCTAGGGTTCAGCCATCAGTCTATGTCAGGGTTATCCCAGCAGTTAAAGTCGCCCACCAGGATGGTATCTGGTGGGAGGGTGAGTGTTGGCACAGTTTCTAGAAATTGTTTTCTCTTGGCTGCGGTGCACGGTGCATAGATGCATGCTATCAAGATTGTTTCCTCTTGGCATATTATTGTTGCTACCAGGATGCAGCCATGAAGGTATGACGATGAGTTTGTAATTTTCAATTTTTTTTCATTAAACGATCACCCCACAGTGAGACGTCCATACTGATTGTGATGGTGCGACCCTGGCTGACCAGGATCCTTCTTCCCCTTGTTGACAGTGGGTTTCTTGGATGGCCAAGATGTCTACAAGGGGTTTTTTCAGGAAGTCCAGCTTTTTGGCTTGGGACGTTTGAGCCCTGGCTCCCGCGATGTTTAGCATCCCTATTGACACTGAGGTGCCTGCGGCGCCTCAGGAGCGGTTGGGAGGGCCCTCTGGCCCTAACCCACCATGGCTCATTTTGGCCATGCTCCGCGTCTGTACTCCACTCTCTCAGTGACAATGTCAGTTCCCTTGATCTGACTCAATTTTTCGTGGGAATTGTATTTTTGGAATTTGCATTATCTTTTCCTGCACGTGTCTCATGATAGTTCAATGCATGGTGCTGATTGTGTTCTATAAATTTGGGGTTAAAATTTGGAGAGTTGTGCACCTCATTTTCGCCCATATTGCAGCTGATTTGTTCCTCAAAGTGTGCATGACTGATGACGCTTTGTGGCTCAGTATGGTTACTATGAAAACTTTCAACCTGGGCATATTGTTCTTATTGGTTGGATTGATGTATATCCAAAATATCCTCTTGAATTTTTCTGGGGTCGATGGATGATTCTGCATGTGCTGCCACCTCAGCCGCTGCCCACTTGTGGGCTTTTTGTGCCACTTTGCGTTGTTTGTGTAACTGGGTCCACGATGGAGTAAAGTCCATCTTCACCCCAGCGGAATGGGTGGAGGCCATCAGTCATTCTGGCGAAGTTTTTGTTACTTTCATCCATGGCTTCCTCACAGTAGTCTGCTTTCATTAAGCCCTCCTTCATGGGGCATGCGTGTTCCTTGTGTCCTAATGAACCGCAGTGGTTGCATATAGGCGGTGCGCGTTCCAGTGTAACTCAGAATGCGGATAATTGTCCCTCATCTACAAAGTGAAACTCTGCTGTGTGGGGGATTCTTGATAAGTCATCTTCCACTTTGGGGAATGGGTTGATCACTGCAATAGCTTTGCCTGTGCACAGGGTTGGCATCAAGCGGAATTGTTGTAATCTGAGTTGCATAATTTCTCCATAGGCTATGAGCCCTTTGCGGAGCTCCTCCTCAATTACCTTACAAGGAAGGTTGGTAGGGAGTGAGTCAAAGGAGATAAACAAAGTTTTCACTTTGTTCCATCTGGTGCACATGGTGCGCACTATTTTTTTGCCCTTGGGAAAGCAATTTTGATGCAGACCTTTTCTGTGGCATCCGCTTCTTTGGCTGTTTCAAAACAAATATCGATCTAGCTGCAGCCCATGTTGTTGGTGGCGACATATACCGCGTGGGGGAAAAGGGAGGGCTGTGCCTCACATGTTTTCTCCCACAGGGTCAGGGAATCATCCCCAAGGAAGAGTTGGAGCCTGTGTTCCACCTTTGAGAGGGGTTGGTTACATTGGATATACATGTATTGAACTTGTTTTATAGTAAATACCATAAACCTGGATGGTGTCTGAGTTTGTGGTTTCTTGGAAGCTTGGGTTCCTGGTCCCCCTCCAGGGCGTTTCTTGCCCTTGGGTGCTCCGTTTTATGCACCTCTTGATGCGACGCTTGCCCAGATTGTATTAGATTTATTTATTAAAATCGCCCATCTCTCCTGTGTGATTATCAAAAATTGCTGTTCAAGTTGAATCATAGTAACTAAAGTGATTGTTACGGGAAAGAAAAGCTTTTTTAACAGGTTTGTTGATAATTCATAATGCTTTCTATTTCCCTTCAACGACTTTTTTTAAGGTTTTATTCTTAAACAGTTCTTGAATATGTGGGATAACAAATATTATTCTTTGATCTTATTATTCCAAAATTGTGAAATTTTGTCTATAAACACTTGGAAGCTTTTCCACTAGATTCACTTTTTTCACTATATTCTTCATTAGTCCTAACTTTATGTGCAAAGAACATATAACGCAGATAAAAATTAGGCTTATAAATGAAGTGTTTTTATATCTTTTATACATATGAGAGTAGATAAAATGTTTGAGCTTGTTATGTACATTTCATATTTACCTCTAAAAATTTGATGTTCAAGAACTTAAAATGAAGCAATTCGTTGAGAAATAAGTGCAGACAGTTTTCTCTGAGACCATAAATTGATGTTTATGAACATTATATGGATTCCTTGTTTTTTTATTTTCTCTTGTTGACAACCAATAAGTTTAAAAACTAAAGAATTACCAACTTTATCATTATTTCCTATGTCATAAAAAATTAGATCATGAAATCCTGTATCTCAAGAGAATGAGAGTGAGGGCACTACTAGTGCAAAAAAAGAGAATGAGAGCAAGATGCATGATGCTCCCCTTTTGGGTTAGGCACCATTAGTGGTATAAAGGGAATGGGAGCATATAAATGATTAAGGTATATTCTTTATATTAATTAAGGTAAGCTGACCAGGGGATGGACATTACTGAAGCTTAAAGAGCAAACAAGTTAAATCCTCACCAAACAAAATGAATAGACTGCCCAAAACGAGCAGATGACACACAAAATGCAAACATAACCAATCAGGTAAGACAGCAGAAACCGCTTATCCCATCATGGTGGAAGAGGAGGGAGATCAGGGGGCTCATCCTCCGCATTGTCTTCACCCCAAAGCAGGGCATGGGCTATGGCAGAGAGCAAGGGCGTCATGGCGTCAGCAGGATGTGGAGAGAACTCTTTGAAGATTGGGGTGGAAGGAAGACAGTGGCTGACCATAAGAGAGATAACATAATTGGTCAAAGCTGTTTCAGCTTTCATGCGTGCATCAGGGAGCTTTACAAATGTGGCGATATTGGTGCGGGTAACCTTAGCTTTAGGATTCTGCATTACCACTGCCACGTGCTGGACGGCATCATTGGTGGCTTTGTGAGTGTCAATTAACATATTTTTTAGAGCGTATTGATGGTGGAGGGGATAATGGGAGGAGGGATTCCTCCTGTGAGCATCGCCACTGATTTGGTGACAGGTTTGGGGAGAGGATGACAATCTGGCTTAGCCGTTGCTTCAACAGCCAGCTGATGGTTGCCACAAAACGTTTTGGCGTTTTGCTGGGGGTGAATAAATGAGGGGGTAGCTCAGCGTTGTGGTCAGCATACACAAACTGCTCAATTTGGAGAGTGTGATCTTTTAATAATATTGCCAGACTCATCAATTTCATCCAATAGATCCCAAGGGTTTTGGTTGATATGAATTGGGGAATCAGCATATGACTGAGGTTTGGTTGATTCATTGGAGGAAGAGTGGTAGCAAACTGGGGTCCAAGTCAGTGCTTGATTGGAGGGAGCATATGTGGCACTGGTGCGAGGAGGAGGCTGATTGGTGGCTGCAGGCGCAGATGCAGCAACAGGCTTTGGGGGAGTGGAAGGTAGGATCATTTCCCATACTGAAACTGGCGTGGGGTGGGAAGAATATTGGAAGCTGGTGGACAAAAAATAAGAGCTGTCAGAAGTAGCTAAGGAAGGGCACTTAAGTTTTGAGTGGTCCAACTCAAAACAGGAGGGACAGATTATCTGCCCGCCCTCAACATGGGCCCAGAATGGATGGTCAGGGGCAGAAGGAATGATGGCGCAAGGGGGAATTGACAAGGCAATTTTACTAAATTCAGGGCTGATCATGGCATATGCCTGAGGCCCAGTGAGGCGTGTGGCCCCATTTGGGACTACAAACTCTAAGATGGGGTTGGAGCCATAGGCTGCCAAACCGTCTATTAGCTCCTGGTAGAGCACCGCAGGGGGGAGGTGGGTTGGAAAACCAGCAAATTGAACCACCAAAGTGGTTTCTGCTGGGAGTTGGGTCCAAATTGTGGGAATAGGGGTAACTTGGAAAACCAGGGGCTTAGTTGTTGCAGTGGTGGCATCAGCTTCAAAGGTGAAGCCAAGATCAAAATACCCCTTATAGGGGTGGAAATCAATAAAACTGGTGGGAAGCATCACTGCCTGAGCCATTTCAATAATGGCTTGATGTGGTAAGGGAAAAGTTTCCCATAATTGACCCTAAGGCCAAAATACATGTTGCACCAGGGGAGCACCAGGGGGCAATGAGGCACTACTTAGGTATGAGAGATGTGGGCATCAAGATCCTTGGGAGGAATGAATCAACCCAGGGGTTTGGTATGACTGGACAAGCCAGTCCAAGCACAATTTCCCACCAGATGGAACAATGTGGAGGGAAATTTGCTGCTGCCCCACACTGGAGCAGCCAGTGGGGAATTTGAGGACATCAGAGTGAAACTATGGCAGGTGATAAAAGTTCAATTTTTTCTATAAGATTTGCTTGGAAAGTTATGTGAGCGGTATTTAAGGTATATTCTTACGTCTAAATAATTTGAAATGACTGTTTGACTTCTTAAAGATTTTGAATGTAGACTGTGTTATCAATAGCTAAGTTGAAACATTTTGATCATAAAAAAATTGTGTGTAATATGTGGATGTAATTTTTTGGTAATAAAAGTTAAATAAAAATTATGCCAATACTTTTTAGAGATTGCACTCACCTAAAATAGTTTTTATTGATTAGGGCCAAATGCCCAATCAAAATTAACTAATTTCAGCACATATCGTAGAAAGCATAATATGGTAAAATACCACTAATCTGGTAGCATCCCTACAACGTTCCAACAATACTATCATCTCTTATAACTTTATCCTTAATATAGCTTTTTGGAAGCACTGAAGATTTGGCTCTATAATCCTGTTCCTTATAGGAGTACACAGATATGTTTGCTGAGTGCAATCTTTTATTTCTTTTTTCCCAGATACATAGTTTCCCATTTGGTAAGTACTGAATTAGATATTGCTTTCAATTATTAGACTTTATAAGACCTCCCTTTGCAACTAAAGAACTTGGTTTCAGTTAGGATTGGTATTTGCAAGTATTCCTTCACAAACTTATTTATGATGACTTGTTTTTAAGATATGTCTCCAACCTCCCTTCCCAAGAGGCGTTGAAGATGGGATGAGTTTTAAGAGGAGAAGTATCTGAGGAAAAGAATACAAATAAAAAAATATACAAAAATTTTATTTTTTTAAACTTTTGCCTATTTTTTATTTTCTTTGTCTATTTCTTTATTTTTTTAAATTAATATAAAATTTTCTATGGAATCTGCTTATTATAGTACCATCAGTTGTATAAAATCATATAATAAGCCATAACTGATTTCAAGATAAATTGGTATTTATGTCCATAAAACGTCTAGCTTTTGGCAAACAAATTTATGAGTATCACAATAAAGAAACTCTATCTCCAATTTTTTTGAATTTTGAGAGAGCTGGTCAATTCCTTCTATTATTCTTTTCCTGGATTTTACATCAAAGTGTTAAGTTATAATCTTATGTTTTTTATTTAATTTCAATATCAACTTAATGATATAATGTTGTTTGGGGCTCATCCTTGAGGTTAAACCCAAAGCTTGATATAAGATTGGCAACTGCATCCCTGAGTTCAATCCCAGTAGAGGAACTTTGGGTAGGGGACAATTATAGCTGTGTTGGTATTGTGCACTAATTCTCGGAACAAGATAGCAAATAGCAAGGCGGTCCATGGAGTTCCTGGACTATCATACGCCATGCATGGAGGTTTTCCAGGTTTTATCCTCCTTTCCCATTTCTTTAATTTTCTTAATTGGTGCAGTATTATCCCTTGTCAGCCCACCTCAAATAAAATTTAGATATAATATTGGTGAAAGAGTTAATTGGCGTCCATACATCAACTCAAAAGACATTTATCCCTTGGCTAAATGATTGATGATACATGCACATAAAAATCACTGATCTCAAATAAGATGCACATGAGGATATCTTACCCAAGACCAGTTTCCTTACCATCACTACTGACGTTCATTCACTCACTAAATTAATCCATTTGTCTCTTTATGATATAGAATGAACTACACGCTTGATGCCCATAAGCTTATTTGATCTGTGTATAGCTTAGGAAGTGAAATTTGTAATTTTGTATCTGAAAACAACTGATGGGTATCCATGCCAAAATATAGCATTTATTCTAAAATGAACAAATAGTACCAGTTGTGTCATCATGACTCAAATCTCTACTTTAATCCATCTTTTTAGATAATCAAAAGCAACATTTATGTATTGAACTCCTTTAGTACTAACTTTAGGCGGACTCATGATATTTAAGAAATGGTATGTCATGAAAATCCATGTTACACTAACCAATAACCCGTCATGTTATTGTCAAGCTTAGTATTTGGAATTTGACACAGAAAGATATGATTGGCCAATCTGCATTAAGGGCTTATGATAATATTATTGTTGAATGTGTATCAGGTTTAAGGCCTCCATGCCTGATGACCTTATGAGTGGCTTGAGTAAATTTAGAATTATTGTATGGTTTTTATTATAGAAATGCTTGCCTTAAATTGTCTTAAATTTGTCAATTCATCAATTCTTTATTATTAGCTTTCTTAAAGCGTTTTTCAATTCTATAGATTTAATTATAATACCCACTTACTATCTGCTGTATAGATAACAAGGCCTGTTGTTGAACAACTAGTACAAATGTCAAATTAATATATTCTCACGGACCATCTAGTACTAAAAAATATATTCTCACAGCATTCTGGGTTGTTCCTGCTTATAGATCAATTTTAACTCGTGTGCTTTATCTATAAAGCCCACTTTGCTAACCTTCCTTCCAGTTCTTTTAGATTATGCAACAAACGCAATAAAAAGTTTTTGGTGATAACCATGAAGTTAATCCCATGTATGTAGACAAAAGAATTATTTAAATACATATATAACCACAATAAAATTCCCATCAAATAACCTTATTATTTTCTCAGCCTTGGTCAAAATTCAGCTCATATAAGCAAATCAGTGTTTGTCCCTAATATTATCTACTTGGCTTAACACAATGCTGGTTGTTATAATAGAAACATCCAATTTGATATCTAATAGAAAATTAAATCAAGATAATTTATTATGGGATTAGTTTCTATCTATTTTTAAGTTCACTAAAGGAGTCTTAAAAATTCAATACATATAATTCCCTTTTTTGATCTTTCCTAATTAGATAATGGATCTCTGATATATTCTAAGTCTTTGTTGAATTGGCAATGATATCCAACCATCCACAGTAAAACTTGTATGCTTTAAAACATTAAAAGGATTATAATCTATATTAATGCATGAATCTTCTGTTGTTAAAGTTATATGTCTTTTGGCTTAAACAAATACCAAGAATTAAAACTGCATCTTTCATAAATGACAATATTATGATTTATTTATGAGTTGCATTTATTCTCTTTAACACCTCTTCCTGATGTTTCAAATGATTGGTGAATGTTCTGTGATCACATTTATATTGTTTATATACTCAAAGTTTTAGGATCACGTAAAATCGGCTAAGACAGTATTTATTGCCTATGAAACATAGTGGGCGTGTTGCATAGTTCTTTTGGCATTTTTGTCAGCTAGTATAATATTTGTGTTGTAGTAACATCCCATTTCTCTTTGTTTATGTGCCAGGTCAATTTTCCAATACTTTAAATGAGGTTCAAGGCAAAAGATTTAGCCATCTCAATATTTAAAGCATTGCCTATCCTAGGCAATGAGTAGGAGTTATTTTTTGCTTTTGCCATGCATCAATATTTAATTACACTTTACAAAAATATTTTTATTCTTCATTATCAATATTGGACTGGTCTGCAGACTAGAAAAATGGAGTCAAGGACTGTGCTTAAACAAAATGTTGAATTGTTCAGAGACCAATGCATCAAATGCTCTTAATATTTGAAAATTTGCTTCATACTATTTGGTTGCAAATCCCCTTATTAACATTGTGAAGGACGTTATTTGCATAACCAAGGTTGTTATTATTTTAGCAAATAACAGATACTACTTCTTAAATAGACTCTAAATGCATCATTATGGTTAATTACTAAACTAGTCAATAGATCCTTGCAAATATTTACATGCCCATCTATATCAATTTCACCTGTTAGTCCCTTTAATTTCTTTTTTTAGTACTAGATGGTCCCAATAGTCCCTTTACTTTCAGGATGCCAAAACAATGAAAGGCCCTGATCTCTAATAATGAGATCATTTATGCAAACGCAAGAAGTTACTTTTCTTAGATTCAATTGAATTTTTGCTTAGATTATTATCTATGACACAAACTTTCTCATTATAAGAAATACTATGCCTGGAGCTACTCAAGGCTTAACTTTATTCTTATCCATTGAGCTTCAACTTCTATATGAAATTGCTCAGGGAATCACTAGAATTAAATTTAAATTGATCACAAAGCATGCTGAGTTAGATAGTTTTCAGCAATTTGGCTCAAATAGTAATATGTTTACTTTCTTTGTGTGCATAAAGGATTCTCAATCTTCTTTTCTAACTAAATTGTATATTAATAATAAGAAAGTTGTTTTTGTATATTAAATCCACAAAGGTATTCCAATTACTTTGTAAAGCATCTTCTTTAAGCTACATATATATTAGCAACATCTGATCTTGTTTCTTTGAGGTATTCTCCTCAAAAGTCATAATTGACATTATATTTCTAATAAAATTGGTGCCAATGAGGGTATCATATTTCTGATTTAGCAACACAATTGCTGGTTCAAAAAAACTAATCTCTAATTACTGAAGAGTCAATGCGCTACAGATACCACGGTAAGTAATATTTAGAGCCCGCCATTTTATATTCCTTTTAGTGCTTTAGATCTTGCACAATATTAATTTATTTAAACTATTTAATCATGACAATGTTGATGAGGTAAATGATATTAATGACGGCCCTTGTTTTCCGCAATTAATCAAGATGTCCACATGATTACACCAGAGTAGAATAGAAAATTGTCTATTGTGTGTATTGCATCATTTTTTTGCCTATTATAGAGTATACATAAGTTTTTACAGTAACATCAAGTAACAATACTAAGTTCTAATTGGTATGCTGACATTAACTATTTATATTTTTGTCTGAAGCAATTCTTTCTCATCTTCAGCGTTTTTCGCTTTGTCAAGCATCTGTAAGAAATAATAATAATACACTTTCTCTACATTTAAGGGTCAATAACCTTAGCTTTAGATCTAGTGATTGCATTGAATTCCTGTTATTAATTTGATGTAGGAGGTTCGTTGTAGGCTCATAAACAAATAACTCATAGAGATTCATTTTTTAAGGTTTATCTAGGAAACCTCATTACATGTGGCTATGTAATGTTACCCTACAAGACTGCTTTGCCTTAATACTTTTCCTTGTTAAATTTTTAATTTTTCTCAGCTTAAGATTGTTAATTTGGCTTTGGTTTTTTTAACATGTGATTTTAGATTGACCAATTTGTATCACTTATGGAGGGTAAGAAGAGGATTGTTTAATGGTCTTGGTCCATATTATGCTCGCTTAAGAGCTCATCAGTTAGTGGTTCCTTGGCTTTAATAAATTTTCTCAAGTTCCTATTTATTTGGGGAAGGTCGACCAGGGAACAAGCACTTCTAATATAGTGAAAAAACTAATGAAATTCGACAAATAAAGACACCCCAGAGGGTTCAAGGCCCCTCTTGTTGTTTCCAGGATCACCAAGATTAGGACGGTAGGGAAGGGGAGTTATGCTGGCTTATTCTTGGATGAAGCATGTGTGAAGGAAAGGATCAACTTTTAGGAACCATATGGGGAACCATGCGTTGATTGTCCTTCTGTTATGGGGGTCATATGTCCAAACAAACATGCTTGGAAATGTTCCAATATATGGCTGTGGAAGCGATGAATGGCTTCTTGGATTGTTGGCACTGCTCCTGTGAACGATTCTAGTACCATTGTATGTATCGTCCATAGTGCTATTACTACTATTAGCGCCCTGAGAGATGGGTGGATAGGAGAGTCCATGCTTATAGAGAACATGTTCCTTGCTAGGCTGAATGGATGTCCGTTTTCTTGGCGGAAAAGGCGCATGGCCTCTTTCCATACCGCCACTGATGTTGGGCATTATTCTAAACGGTGGGCTAGGCTTCCATACTGACCACATATTACACATGATGTGTAATTGGTGTTTGACCATTCAGCTGTTCGGTATACTCTCCTCATGCACCTCCATACATGTGCTCTTATACTGGGTTGGAGTAGAGGGTGCTGTGTGTATCTCCATACTCTTCTTTGGGTCTCCAGGTTGTAGGGTATGTTCATATGGTCCAGGTAATCTATCCTGGCTATGGTATTTGGGCTTTTGCTTATTGTATTGTCTGTGACTATTTGATCATTGATCTCCTGTCTGTGAGTTAGCCTTGGGCGTCCTCAGTGACTGGTTTGTTCATTTATGTAAATCCGCCATGTCGCTCTTCTCATGGCTAGGAGTATTCATTTGAAATTTTCAGGAGTGCCATGTGGTTCTGAAGCTGTAGGATGTGATTCCAGATACTTCATTAATGTGTTTGGGTGATCTGGGTTTCTTAATTGTAGTGCACGTGTGAAGTTATATCTTGCTGTTCTGGCCCAGTGTGTATCTGGAAGATCTGGGCTAGTCACCTGAGCTATCCAGGATCCCAGTATATGGGTTGCTTGCTCTATGTAATTAGTAAGCCCCATGCCTACATTCCTTCTAGGTCCAATTAGGGTTTCAAGGCGTACAGGGGGGTTGTGGTTGGACCATAGCCATCCTTGTAATAGGGCATGGACTGTGTTGAAGAAAGATGGTGAGAAAGCGATTGCATGGGCCGTGAACCATATGATTGATAGAATCATAGAGTTAGCTACCATGACCCTTCCTGTTAGACCTGTTTGTTGTCCATGTAAGGAGGCAATGAGTTTTGTTATTTTGTCCAATAATCAATTTTCCATCATGGAGTTAGCTTAACCTCCTGCTTCCAACCATACTCCCAAGTGACGAACAGGGCCAGCTGTTGGCTTGGTGATGAATGGAAGTTTCAGTGAGGTCGTTGCTAATTTTCACCTCCTATGTCTTTTCAGGAGTCTTGATGTTGTACTAGCTTGTTGGCCCTGTGTAGATGGCATCCACTGGGTCTGATATTTCCCCAGGAGTATAATTTTCGTTTTCTCAGTATCAAGTGATGCGTTACTTATGGCTGAATAGTCCTGTATTTTCTTCTCAATTCTGCAAGCGTCCTGATTGTTGGATATGCACACCACACAATCATCATTGAAGGCCATCATTGTGACTGGTGGTTGGCCCTTGACGTTGATTCCTTTGAGAAGTATGTTTGTACTTCAGATTAGGGGGTCCAGGCTAAAGTTGTAAAGTAGAGGGCTTAAGGGGTCTCCTTGTTTATGTCCTCTCTGTGGGATACCTGGGTTGTTTAAGAAGCCTGCTCCCCGCACAGCCATGGTTGAAGACTCTGTAAGCAACATTACCTAGTTTATAAATCTATTTGGAAGCTTTTTATTTTTGAAGGCAGGCCCTAAGATAGGTCCAGTTCACCCTGTCGTATGCCTTTTGTTGGTCTAAAAAGACAAGTGCTCCAGAGGTTTTGGACTGGCAGACATTTGCAACTGTGTGGATGTTATCCCATATGGATCTTCTTGGGACAAATCTATAATGTTATAGGGATATCGCATCAGTTGAAATTTCTCCTAGTCGTTTAGCCATGATTTTTGTGAAAACTTTTGTATCTGTGTTGGTTAGGGAAATTGGGCGCCAGTTAGATAGGTCTAATCTGTCTCTTTTCTTTTTTTAGTACTAAATGGTCTCAACCTGAGGGGGGATTCATCGAATCTGTCTCCTTTCTTGAATAAAGTGACCGTGTAGGCTTCTTTGCCTCCAGGTAGGAGGTATGTTTCCATAATTTTTTGTTCATTGAAACTAGAAGAATGTTAGAGATGTTAGTAAAATATTTTATATAAAAATCATAGGGAATCCCATCAGGTCCAGGGCATTTCCCTCTTGGTGCACCGCATACTACTTCCCATAATTACTTGCACGATATTAAATTAGTTAAAATTGTTATTTCAAACTGCGGTGTCAATGTGTGCACTTCTAAGGAATTTTTCAATTTTTTCTGGTTTTACTGGCTCAGATTTATACAATTTCATATAAAACCTGTGCACTTTGGTCGCGACTTCTTTGGGTGTTTCTGCTATGGATTTGTCCGGCTGATGGACCTGTGTACAAGCTATCATATTTTTCCTGGTGTGGAATTGGCGGAAAAAGTAGCTCGAGCAAGTTTCTCTGTCTCTTGAGTTTTTGCCTTTATGTTGGACTCCAACTCAGTGTTTGTGTTTGTGGATCAGGGTGTTTAGCTGAGCAGAAAGCTCCACCCATTTGCGACCCCATCCATGGCTGCATCCCATTCTTGGTACATTGTTTTCTAGATGGTCAATTTCAGCCAATGTGTGTTTGATAATGGTTGAAACTGCCCTGTGTCTTCTAGACGATGTATGTTTAATTTGTTGGGTTGTTGATTTTTTGAAGTTTTCCCAGGTGGTTAGTGGGTTCGAGCGTAGGGGTGTCTGAAAATCCTGGGTTGAGGATATTTACTCCATCCAGAATTAAAAATTCTGAGTTGGCTAAACTTTCTGGGCGTATTCTGCACCATCTGGGTGCTTGGGCACTTAGTTCTGCCAGTTTGTAAGACACCAAAACAAGCTGATGATCAGAGAATTCGATTTTTGCAGTTTTAAAGTTTTATATTTGGTGACAGAAAATTATTAGTGCGAGTACTAAGTCTATCCTCAACATAGAGACAAGTGTACCATTGTGTACATGTGGTTGTGTCATGTTTTGTAGCAGGGGTTGCCTTTTTGGCAGTGAATCATATAGTCCCAGGGTGGCTTTTAGTACTTGGAGTTCCACTTGCCCTTGTGGTATCTCCATTGTGTATGGCCATCAGTCCATCTCTGGGTTAATCCAGCAGTTCATGTCTCCTATTATGAAAGTATTTGCTGGTAGATTTAGTTGTGTTAGGGCTGTGAGAAATTCTCTTTGGTCATGTGAACCATTAGGGGCATACACACTGGCTATTGTGTGCACTTCACTGTGCCATGAAAGGTTACAGTGAGTATGAGGCCATTCAAGAACAAATTTTTGTTAATAAAGTTAAAGTTTTGGTTCACACATACTATCACCCCACAGTGGAGCAACCAAAACGATATTATTGGGAGGAGAATTTTTTCCCATGCCTCCTCCTCTCCCTGTGGACAGTGGGTTTCCTGCACCGCCAGGATATCCAAAGGTGGGTTTCATAGGAGACTCAACTTCTTGGCCTGGGACGGTAAGGCCTTGAGTCTCACTATATTCAGCATCCCTATCTCTACTGAGACACCCAATGCACCTCAGGAGCAGTTAGCAGGGCCTCCCAGCCCTACTCCCTCACTCACATTGCTCTCCACTGCACCTCTGCTGTGGAGAGCATAACCATGAGTAGGAGTTGGGGTGTATTCTGCCCCTTTCATCACCACAGTTTTTGATCCTCTCTTGGCTTTGCTTGGTTTTGATATGGTATTGCGGTGCACTTGTGAATTTTTATTGGCCACATTATTTTCTTGCACATTCCATTGTTGATTTTCCTTCCCAATTGGGTTAAATTCTGCAATTCTGGGGGTGCACTGAACCCCAATTTAACTGCATTCATTTCTGAATCAGGTTCCGCCAAATTCAAACTGGTCAGATTGGGTGTATGGTTTTCTGTGGGATCTGATTGGTTCATGGACTCAAATTCCTCCATGTCTTCCTAGATCTGCTCCAGCAATATGGTTGATTCCGCCAAGGCCTTTGCCTTAGCTGCAGCTAGCTTGTGAGCTTGTTTGACCAATTTTCATTCTTTTGGGGAAATAGGGTCAATAATTTTATATTGCCATGTTCTCCCCAGTTGAAGGCTTGTGTGGTATCTGTGATTTTGGCATATTCTGAGTCATCTTCGCCAATTTCCTCCTCACAGAATTCCATTTCTCTCAGGCCTTCTTTTATGGGGCAAGCATGAATCTTGTGCCCAAAGGCCTGACAGTGGTTGCAAATGAGAGGTGCGCTTTCCACTGTTGCACAGAACAACTGGGATTTTTCCTTATCAATTGTGAAGGATGTGATGTGGGGGATATTTGTAATATCCTCTACTACATCCTGGTTTGGCGAAATTATTGCTATTGCCTTCCCCATGCTAAGGGTTGGCATCAGCTGGAACTGTTGCATTTTGAATTGTTTAATTTCTCCATAGGCTTCCAAGCTGTTAAGATTTTTGCCCATATTCCCAGCCTGCTAGATTACCTGGCATTGCTAGGGGAAAATTCCCTAAGGCGATGTGAATTGGAAATCGGTTGACCCAAATTTTGGAGGAACTATGTTCAGGGGATTTTAGGATATTTATCAGGTCATATCCATTGGGGATTGATCCGGATGAATACCTAATATCTCATCAGGTGGAGCAGCCGACAAAATAAGGGCATCTGATAGTAATTAACTATCAGGTGTACCAATTGGGATTGGTTGGGTTTTATCACTGGCTGATTGGGAATGTTTAATGAGTTGCAAGGCGAATGATGCCACCTGCAACTAGCAAATCAATTGGTTAGTGAAGTGACCTGCCATAATGGGTAAAAGTCCCATTATCTAAGCAGGTTGCCAGCCAATTATGGATGATTCTCTTGGATCAAGAGGAAAACATTAAGGATACATTTCTGGCTCTTTCTGTTTGAGGTCTCAAGGATGTCTAACATCGGAATCCTAGTCAGGATGGGGAAGACCATTGCTGCCAAAATGAGGAAGGGTGATTAAACAGCAACAGCTGCCATTTTATTGAAGAGGTGTCAACTGAGGTTTGACAGCCAAATCCCCTATAAATTCCCTAGGATTCACTATAATAAAAAACACTCACTGATTGACACACATTTACGGTTGGAGAAGAACTATTAAAGAACATTATTAGTTTTATTGTAGATTTGGTAATAGTTAGACTATCAGCATCTAGCGTGAAGATTCATCTCAAGGATATTATTGCAGAAGGCAATAATTGGTAGACTCTCAGAGAAGAGTAGAGATCTGAGCGGGGATCTAGAGACAAAGGGAACCACGGCTAAGGGATTGCTACCAACTGTGTGTTGGGCCGAAGGAGACTGTCATCAGAGGATCTTAACAAAGATTGGGTGGACAGGATTATAGGGAACCAATCCCTAAGAGTGCGATATTCAGTATTATCAGAAATACCAGCCAAAGCGTTATGACCGAAGATAATTCTAACTTGACTACAGATAATAGTCATCATACTATTATCATATTATTATATTCTTACAACGCGAGGTGCACGAGGAAACCAAACCTGTGCAGTAGAAAGATTACTAGGGTTGACCTCTGATAATCAACTCCTAAGAGTAGAATTTTTACAAGTTGGTGCTCACTACAGGGGTAGTTGAGTAGAAAAATTTATCCAGAATGTCGTACAAAGAAGAGATGCGTAGGTTGTGGACTGTTCTTGCCACAGTGAACCAGAACGCCTTAAACTCTGTGGACCACTGGGAGTTCGTGGTGTTGGAGGAACGAGTAACCAAGGTGGAGGAAGGAGTTGACAACGTAGCCAACTTTGGGAATGAGTTACTTGGCAAAGTAAACTCGTTAAAGAATAAAGAAGGAGACTCATCTGAGAGGCCCTATTTCTGAAAATGGAATGTGAAGAAGATTGCGTTTGTTTGAGAAAATTCAGTGCAGACATTGAGAAGTTATTAAAAGAAGTAGAGAAATTGAAAGCACACAGAAGTGCAAGCGAGTCTGATGTGGCCAATGATGTCAAAGAAAGAAGTCTTCAAACAATACTTGGGAAAATGAATACCCCAAGAAATATGCCGCCCGCATTCAATGCTATTTTGGAGATGACACCTGATGACACTCTGCAAGTAAACCGAGTAGCCAAACTGAGAGAGTCAGCCTGAACTGACTCGGAGGAATTTAGGGCAACCCCTAAATTGCCTACATTCCATCAGGATAACGCCCCAGCATTGTTCCAACTATTTGACATGACCATGAATGGATACGGGGATTGTTAGAAGGCATTGATGGTCATGAACTGCTTAAACACAGATTGCCAGAATCTGGTGTTACCCCACCTGGAGGGGGACAGCTGGTCTTATGCTGAGACTAAGGCAGCAATAATGAAGGTATTTGGCAGTCCAACCCGCATGTCAAAATGCAAGCAAGACTTTATGGGAATTCAATTCCATAAAGACAAGTCTCTTGTAAGCTTTGCAGATCATTTCTACCAGGAATCACAGATCCTGGCTGGAGCAAAGGTGTTAGACAACTTTGATGCAAGAATCGCCTTGCAAGCGGCCCTTTGGCCCTATTGCAATTTGTATCAAATGATGTCTACTGTATTTGTGACTGAGATAACTACCTCGCAAATGGTAGACAATTTGAAGATTTTGGGAGCAACGTTCGATGCTCCTAATAGAAGTTTCAAGTCAATTCCAGTCCAAAGTTCAAATCCCATGAAGGGAGGCAAAGGAGCAAAGGAGACTTTTAACTGAACTGTGTCAGGGAATAAGCCCAAGGATTACAATCAGTTAAACAAAAAGGAAAAGGTCTGCTTCCAGTGTGGCGGGAAAGGGCATTTTGCCACACACTGCAAAAAGCTAAAGGATCAAGTTAATATGGTCCAGGATAAGGAGATAGCAGCCGCCAAGGATTTGGAAAAGGTCCCAATGTCTAGACAAGGAACAGTCTAGAATGGCGGAGAAATCTGTTCCTCCCAATATTATGAACAAAGAAATAAATATTAGTGATCTGTTCATGGATAACGAGCAGGATCCAATATATCAAGTGGTCAACATGGACATAAACGCCGTGACCAGAGCCAGGGCAAAGAAGATCGACCTTAAGATAGTTCAGGAGGTTGCCCAGCCATATGCCTGACAACTGGCAGAGAAGATTTGGACCACCAAAAATCCTGATGAGTTAACCAATATTTGCTTAGATGAGGCCAACCTGTTGATTCCCCTTGGCACAATTAAGGAATTATTTCCTGAATTATTGGCACAGATAATTAATACCCTAGATTTAGCTAATAACGCCGCAATTCACTCAGTAAATACCCTATTACAATACTCTGAGTGTACATATATAGATATTCAGGTGAATCAGGTAAGGGTATGGTGATAGTCAACAGCGGAGAATCCATCAACATTGTGTCAATTAAGCTGGTGAAGAAGATGAAGATCTCTCCAGACTTGGAACACAAGAAGGAATATGAAACAGCTGGGCTGAACACCACCGTTTCCTGTGGAGTGTATACTGTGCTGCCACTACGATTCAGGTCATTGGTGGTATCCACACCAGCAATAGTTTTGGTGAATCAAAACTATGATATCCTGATCAGAACGGAGTTTCTGCGGAAATATGGAGTTAAATGTAACTTTGAGGATAATAAGTTGACCATCCTGGGTCAGATGTTACCATTAGTATATCAAAAGAATGGTGAAGTTTCATTGAACCAGAGAAATAACTTCATCAACTTGATATACAATGATGGCATTGTACCAATTCAGTACCAATTAGTTGGTAGGAAGCGACGGGAGATGCCAGCTGACATCCTAGAGAACTGAGGAATTCCTTTGTGGATCAAAAAGGAAGAAACCATACTGGCCGGATTGAAGATGATAGTCAACACAGGGTTGACTCTAGATATTCTGGAGTTGTTGTATGGAGAAGTTGGAAGCACCTGGAAGAAGTCCAGAGTGGAGCCTTGGGTGGCTCCTGGGATAATTATGCCAGGCCATGGAGAAATACAAGTTCTCTTGGAGAATTTAAGCGAAAAACCAATGAAGATTAAGAAAAATCAAATTATTGCATTTATTCATTTAATCTCGATGGCAGAATTGAGAAGATTCCATGATTTTGGATCTCTTATGGAAATGGGACTACCATCTGGAGCGGCCAAAAGCGTCAACTTATTAGTTGATTGAGAGCAGCTTGCAGATCTGCCGGAAGGGCAGAAGGAGGAGGTGCTCAAATTATTTTAGAGATATCAGGAAATATTCGCTCAGGATGATCACAGTTTTGGATGCGTGCAAGGTGTAATTCACAAAGTTGACACTGGAGAAAATTTACCAATAAGAATGAGACTGATCCAAAGATTGAAAGCCACCAAAGCGGTAGTGGAAGATGAGATCAGCAAACTAGTAAAGCATGGGCTTATAGTTCCGTCTTCAAGTCCCTGGGAAAGCCCAATTTTAATTGTAAAGAAAAAAGATGGATCAAATTGGGTAGTGATTGACTATCAGAGGCTGAAAAAAATTACAAAGAAGGATTTGTATCCCCTACCGAGGATTGTTGATGCGCTAGACCAATTAGGAGAAGCAAAGTATTTCTCCACGATGGACCTAATCTCGGGATACTGGCAGATCGACTTGCCAGCAGAAGACCAAAGAAAAATGTGTGATTATCACCGCACAGGGGTTATACCAGCCAACTAGGATGCCCCAGGGTCTTTGTAATGTGCCCGCGACATTCCAGAGGGCTATGGACGCGGTATTAAGCGACCTGAAGTTGTCATGCATCTTGGTATATATGGATGATATAAACATGTTCATTAGGACGTTTACTGATCACCTTCAGCACTTGGAGAAAGTGTTTAAGAGACTGTCTGCGGCTAACCTGAAGATCAAGCCACAGAAGTGCCACTTCTTCAAGAAGGAGCTTGAATACTTGGGATTTGTGATCAATGCAAATGGATTGCAGCCGCAACCCCAGAAGATAGCAGCTATTAGACAGATGGCTGTGCTGAAGAGTATGAGACATCCAAGTATTCCTTGGGATGGTCGGATACTATAGAAGATTTATTTGGGACTTCACCCAAATGGCTGAGCCCTTATTTCATTTATTAAAGGATCCAAAAAAGGATTCATATGGAAAGAAGAGGCTCAGGACTCTTTTGATGAGTTACGCCAGTACCTGATAAATTTGCCAATTCTGAAATATCCTTATATTGATTGGGAGTTTATCATTCAAACCGATGCTTTGTTAATGGTGATTGGCGCCATACTGAACCAAGTAGATGAACTTGGGGATGAACATCCGGTGGCGTATGTGAGATAGACACTCTCTGTCGCAGAGAGGGATTACACCATAACTGAGCGTGAATGCCTTGCAGTCATTTATGCCTGTAAACAGTTTTGTGTGTATGTCCATGGAATGCACTTTAAGGTGGTGATGGACCACTCTTTGTTGCATTGGCTGCACAATATGAGGGAACCTGAATGACAACTGGCCTGATGAGCACTCAAACTTCAGGCTTATATTTATGAGATAGTCCACTGAGCGGGGGCTTCTCATCAGAACGTGGATGGCTTATTGCAGTTACCAATGGTCCAGTTGGTATATCCGCAGGCGGATGAGCTATTCCAGAGAATGGTTGAAGGAAGAATTGAGGATGAGCCTTGAGATATCCAAGGTGTGCTTCGAAAAAGCGATGGAAAACATTGCAACCATGGATGGACAAGTATTTAAGACAATGAATGGGAAACAGCTATTATTATAAAAACCGTCAGAGAGAGCAGTGATTGTTCTAGCCGCTCATAAGGTTGTTGGGCACAGAGGCCTGAGAAAAATGACTGACCATATTCGCCAGTATTATTACTGGGAATCAAATAATTATGATTTCTCAGACCATCTGGCTTGTTGCGTGGAATGCCAACTGCATAAACCACACAAGAATACAACTGGATACTAACTATTCTGACCTGGATTTGCATGGCACACAGTGTCTATCAATGTGATGGGACCGTCGGAAATGAGTACAGGAGGAGTGAAATACTTAATAATGGCCATTGATCATCTGACGAGATGGGTCAAAATGAAAGCATTAACCTGAGTTGATGCTACCAGTGCTGCGAGATTCAAAATAGATCAAGTAGTATACTGGCATGGGTGTTCACAAGTTGTACTGAGTGATAATGGGACCAAATTCACATCCCATGTGATTCTGAGGCTAAACAAAATAATGGGGATCCAGGGAGTTGTGTCAGTACTATATCAGCCGGAGATGAATGGACTGGTAGAACAGGTCAATGGGACGCTGGTTGTGATGCTGAGGAAGCTAGTTGCAGGGAGAACTTCCATGTGGGGAACATACCTGAGTTTGGTGACATTTGCCTACAAAATCAGTCATCATACGGCGATGGGAAAGATGCCATTTGAATTACTTTATGGGAGGAAGGCCGCATTACCGCCAATATTATATCTAGTAGTAGAACCTACGTTGTGGATGAGTACTGAACAATACCTGAACCAACTGACAATTATCCTGATTGATATGCAATTGCAAGCATTTGATACTACCTTAAAGAAAAGGATACAAGCGAAATTGATGGATGATAAAAACTGACCGCCATTAGAAGAATATCAAATAGGAGAAAGAGTTACCTATTGCGATATGCATGGTTTTGGATAAAGAAACAAGTTGGATGCATTATGGTTGGGTCCATTCAAAGTAATCTCCAAGATGGCAACCAATGCTTATTCCATCAAGAATCTCTTGGATGGAAGAGTAGTAAATTGAGTCCACGCTAAGTATTTAAAGTGATGGATTGAAAAAAATAAAAAAAGAGTTTCCAAAGGACCGATGAACCATTAAGTTGGTCATGTCCTGATGATTAGGTCAAGTCTGAAAAAGGACCTCTGAACCAATCTAGATGGTTAAGTCTGAAAAAAGGACCTCTGAACCATAGAAAACTGGTAGGTTTAAGTGCCCAGGATCCAGTTTGGGGGAAAAGATGGACCTCTGAACTGAAACAAGGTCAAGTCCCATAAGAAAAAAGAAAAAAAAAATTATAAAAATAGAAAATTCTGATAAAAGATATTGTAAAAATATATATATATATTAAAGCATAGAAAAAAAGCCAATATAATTTTATAAAATTTTATTTTTATTGGTTGTCCTCAGTGCGGGGATGATTCCGCCTATTTCACCTCTTGGGGGAGGGAGGATGGATTGCAGTAGGGAGGAATAGCCCATTGAAATCAATATGCAATTGGACACTTGCAAGGGCGAGTCCTACTCAAAACCACATTTGTTGAGCTGACGCTGAGCCCTGAGAGAACGTGACTAGGGGAAAAGAAATAGATATGTTGGAAGATGCCAATCATGAAACCCTGGAGCGGGGTGGAAAACAGCAATAAAGGAAGAGGCAATCAGTGAATAACCCTGAGTAATCCTGATAAGGCACAGGTGCCAGAAGATTTGTCTTGAGTGCCTGCTGATGGGCCTCATCAAGAACACCAGACATTTGAGCCAGCAGCGAAGAAGGAATACTTGAGAGATGTTGTTGAATCATACCCCAATTAGCGCCATCAACAGAAGATAGCGATGGGAAGCTCAGAGAAGAGGTAGTTGTGTAACGAATGGGTTGCATCCTGTAAACGATGACTATAGGCTTTGCAGAAGCTGAAGCTGAACAACTGATGAAAGTCAGGTGAGGCTGGAAGCTTCATTGACCAACTTCGAAGAACTTGGCTGGCAAAGCGGAGAGCATAAGCAGCAGTATCCTGATCCAGAAGGTTGTCCAGATCTGAGGGATTCAGCGCAAATGACAATGCCTTGGTGACTTGCACTCAAAGTTCAGCATAGGGGAGCTCGGTATGAATGCTGTTCCCAATTGTAAGCTCAGAAACCAGTACAGCAGGTTTGTAAAATTGACCAAGTTGGAAGAGAAACTAAGGGAGAAAATCCAACCCGGCCAGGAATGAACAATCTAGAGCAGTCAGCATAACCTCTGGAGCATTGACAATGATGTTTGGAGCCTCAGTGAAAGGAGCTAAATCCAGAAGGGTTTCAAAATTCAACTCAGGGATTGACTGCATGGGAAGTTTCAGCTGAGAGTTATTCAAATGATGGCACACCTGGTTTCAGTGGGATTGGATACCATTTCTGGTAACTCAATGGAAGGACTAGCTGCTTGTGCCAGGCTAGGCGTATGAGTCCTGGAGGGACCATAGAAGAGGGTCCAACAAGCATCCCAACTCATTTGCTGGAAGAGGCGGAGGTCCAAATTTGACAGACTGTTAAAAAGCTGTTGGTAGTGAGATTCCAAGTTCACCATATGAGCAGGACTAGAGGGGGGATGTCAGACTGATATAGAAGTTGACATTATGCACCCTAAACTCCATTAGGCTCCAATTTTGGGAAATATATTTTATAAAATTAATGAATTAAGCTTTCTGAGGGAAGAATGACTTACTGCCAAGAGGTTATGAGCGAAATAACAAAGGCGAATATAAATAAGTATTCTTAATTAAGCCGCGAGATGAATATTGACAGCAAGAGTCTCCTGTTTAGGATGAGGAGAGAATCAGGAATTTCTAGGACGCCGGACTGAGAAACCTGAATATGACAGTGGGTCATATACCCTGATGGGGGGGGAACCAGATCCCAGGAAAAAGATCGTCATGATTAAATCAATCAGCCTGGCATGACAAGAGGTCATGGGGACCGCGCTCTGAGTAGGCGGTAGCGAGGAGGAAGAGGAGGAATGCCGTATGCCAAAGGTCATCCTGAGCAGCGTTGAGTATTGACAAAGTACTCTGCTTGAACCAATGAAGTATTTGACCAGGTGTCCAAAGCAGTGTTTCCATGCCCAGTCCTTTTCTCGCTGGAATCTAGGCAAGAGGGGGATGTGTTGGGATTTTTGCACATATTCCCAGCCTGCTAGATTACCTGGTATTGCTAGGGGAATAATTCCCTAAGGCGAAGTGAATTGAAAATCAGTTGACCTGAATTTCAGAGGAACTATATTTGGGGGATTTTAGGATATTTATCTGGTCATATCCATTGGGGATTGATCCGGATGAATACCTAATATCTCATCAGGTGGAGCAGCCAATAAAGTAAAGGGCATCTGATAGTAATTAACTATCAGGTGTACCAATTGGGATTGGTCGGGTTTCATCACTGGCTGATTGGGAATGTTTAATGAGTTGCAAGGCGAGTGATGCCACCTGCAACTAGCAAATCAATTGTTTAGTGAAGTGACCTGCCATAATGGGTAAAAAGTCCTATTATCTAAGCAGGTTGCTAGCCAATTATGGATGATTCGCTTGGATCGAGAGGAAAACGTTAAGGATATGTTTCTGACTTTTTTCTGTTTGAGGTCTTGAGGATGTCTAACGTTGGAATCCTAGTCAGGATGGGGAAGACCATTGCTGCCGAGATGAGGAAGGGTGATTTAATGGCAACGGCTGCCATTTTATTGAAGAGGTGTCAACTGAGGTTTGACAGCCAAATCCCCTATAAATTCCCTAGGATTCACTATAATAAAAAACACTCACTGATTGACACACATTTACGGTTGGAGAGAACTATTAAAGAACATTATTACTTTGACTGTGGATTCAGTAATAGTTATATTATCAGTATCTAGTGTGAAGATTCCATCTCAAGGATATTATCGCAGAAGGCAATAATTGGTAGACTCTCAGAGAAGATTAGAGATCTGAGTGGGGATCTAGAGATGAAGGGAACCATGGCTAAGGGATTGCTACCAACTGTGTGTTGGGCCGAAGGAGACTGTCATCAGAGGATCTTAACAAAGATTGAGTGGACAGGATTATAGGGAACAAATCCCTAAGAGTGCAATATTCAGTATTATTGGAAATACCAGCTGAAGCATTGGGCCTGAAAATAATTCTAACTCAACTTTGGATAATAGTTGTCATACTATTATCAGATTATATATATTCTTATAACGCGAGGTGCACAAGGAAACTGAACCTGTGCAGTAAAAAATTACTAGGTTTGACCTCTGATAATCAACTCCTAAGAGTAAAAGTTTTACACAAGCCTTCTCAGAGATGTCTTTCAACTACTATGCACGCCAGTGTGGTCAGAAGATAGTCAAAAATTATGAAAATGTCCTTGTATTTAGTCCAACGGGTGCATTTGGTCAGGACCAATTGCTGTCCATCAGGAAGGACGAGTACCACTCTGACCTTCACCGCTTCATTCACTTCTTCCACAGTTTTGAACAAAAGATCTAACCAACCTCTGCGGATAGTATGGGTTGTTAAGTACATCGCATGCGGGAAAAATTTTAGTTGGGCTTTGCTGAACTTTTCCCACATTGTCAGTGTTTCTACCCAGGAAAACTTGTATCCCATGTTCCACCGATGACAGTGGTTGCAATTGGGATACTTCTAAATAGCTACAGTATTTTGCCAAAAATTGATGAAACCTGCAGGAGGCGCCACCTTGGGTTTTTTATTTTTGCTGAGATTTTTGTTTGTACCTGTGCGATTGGTACCTTTGGGCGGTGCAGGTCTGAGTCTGCTGCCTTTTACCGCGTTTGCCCAGCTCTTTACCATATTATTCATACTTATCTCGCCTGGTGTTGATTATCAAATTACACAGTTTGAATCAAATCATATTACTAAAAGTGATAGTAATCAGAAAGAAAAGCAAATTTCCCAAGTTCCTGGTGACTGATTATTTGGTATTAACCTATCTTTTATTTGGCGTGTTGAATGTGGATACCAGCCTTTTCATGTACCAAAACACCTGAGATGTTGTATTGTTAATAGTAGGTAAAGAACATAATGCAATAAAGGTCATGATAGGGATGTAGCTGATTGCATTGCAATTGAGCATTTAATTGATCATTGTATTTGCATCAACCAGTATTTGTGCCTTCTGTTCTAATTGATGGCAATTGATACCATCATTTCATCCTTTTTAGTTTAGATGCACAAAATTTTTGCTTTTGCACAGTCATTCATACAGGAGCTCTAAATTTTTTCATTATATCTTTTTTAGCAGTGCAATAGGTCCAGTCATCCTTAATAAATAAGTCAAAGCTGATATAGACTTTCAGTGTCAAGAACAATGAAAAACAGTAACATCTACTTATTGATCACTGTTTGTGATCAACAGCTCAAATGATATAAAAAATTGACGCCACATTATCTTATTAAGATGAAGGTAAATAAGGCGTGCTTTTAAGGTCTTCTTCAATATTTGGGGCAGATGTAAAGATATGTGATCCTATTGAAGGTGGAGTGATTTCTAGAATTACTTCAAAAAGTGCCGCAAAGGTGATAGACATGTTTTTACTAGAATAAATGGTACTTTCAGAATTATTTTCTTTTAATGATGCATTTAAATGATCTACAAAAAGCTCAGCCTCCTAATAACCTTCTCAGTTGCAATTACATCTATATTGTTTCAAATCACACACTTTCTTTGGGATATTATCTTCCCAAATCTTCGATTTCCTTCTGCTATCTATAATGAGATTTTTATAACTTTAGGCTCAGATGCTGCATTTAATGTCATCATTATAACGGTCAAAGCACTGCCTGGCCGCCATATATAGCACAATCTTTTTCTACAGGGAAGATCAAGGCTGAACAGGTAAGTTAATAAGGCAATAACCTTCAGAAATGGCAATTTGGCGAATCAGATGTCATGAATTCAAAATTTATTAATTGTAATGGTTATAAAGACAAAGTTTGTTTTCAGAATTTGGCAATCTGGTGAACCAGATGTCATGAATAAAAATTTACAAAATAAAATGGTTCCAAAGAAAAAGTTTGTTTTCATAAATGGTCTTGTAAAGTTGGCAATACCCTATATATCCGCCAAAGGGTTTTTTGCACAGGGTTACGCCCACTGAGCAATTTGAATGGACAATATGAAGATCATTGGTTCCTCAGAACACTCATAAATGAACAACTCTAATAATAATAGGAAAGGAAGCAAATTCCCCAACAACTCTTCTTTATTTATAATCAAATAATATTAGTGGATCTCTTTTAGTCCGCTCTCTCTTACTTCCTTCCTTTACAACTTTAAAGAACCTCCCCCTTGTCAATCCTCACATCTTGCTGATATCCCAGCGACCTCACTCACTACTGACTCTTTTGTTTAGTTTATTCGTTCTGCCATATTCTCATTGGTTTTGGCTTGTTGTTCTTCAACTCTTTTTAATTTATTGCGGGAAGGCTGACCATGGGATGGACACTTCCGAATATGACTCAGAAGAGACAAAACTTAGTAACATAGAAGGCACCCCAGAGAAGCGATGTTATCTCTTGTTGCCAGCGGGAACGCCACTTATGGGGAGGGGAGGGAACGTGTGAAGGGGACGTAGCCTCAATTGAACACGTGTGGAGGAAGGGGTCTGATTTGATGAACCAGACTGGGAACCAGGAGGAGACCAGCTGTCAGCAACGCGGTGGGAGGTATCTGAACAACCATGCTTGAAAGTGGTTCACCAAATGAGACCAGAATCTGTGGACAGCTTCTGGGAGGGTGGGGGTGGAGCCTGCGATGGCATCTAAGACAATCGTGTGGATGGTCCACATGGTGATTGCAACCACCAAAGCATGGGGGGAGGTGGAAGAGAGGAGGCCATTGATAGAGCAAATATATCTCTTGACAGACTGAAGGGATGCGTTTGATCCTGGCCCAGCAGACGTTGGACTTCGCGCAATATCACTTTAGAGGTAGGGCACTTCTCCAGGCGGTGGAACAGCGTTCCATACTGGCCACACACGACACAGGACGAGTGTAAAGCGTTAGAGCGCTCAGCTGTATGATGCACCCGCCTCAGGCAGCGCCACACATGTGAGCAGACTTGAGGCTGCAACAGAGGATGGTGTACATATTTCCAGATAGTTTTTGGGTTTCAATGGAGTAAGGGATGTCCATCATGTCCAGGTAGTCCACTCTGGATAGGACATGGGGCCAAATGGGGATCACGCCATCGTGGATGGTTGGCCCTTGTACCTCTTGTGTGAACTGAGGAGAGGGGCGGCCTCTTTGGGTTGTATGTCCGCTAATACAAATTATCCACTCCGCGCTCCGCATGGAGAGTAGGATTCGTTTGTAGTGGGTTTTAGTCCCATGAGGACCTGTGGCCGATGGGTGTGTAGCGAGGTATTTCATCAGGGAGTGGGGGTTCGATGGATTGGTAAGGCTTAGGGCGCAGGAGAAGTTGGAGCGGGCTGCGCGGGACCAGTGTTGGGAGTGGAGTGTAGGGGCGGTGACAGCCGCAATCCAGGTGCCCAGGATCTTGGCCGCATGGGCTTTGAAGTCAAGCGGGCCCATGCCACCATTATGATGAGGGCCAAACATGACCTCTAGCCATACCGGTGGAGGGCGGCCTGACCAAAGCCATCCTTGCAGCAAGGCATACAAGGATTTGAAGAAGCTTGGTGAGAAGGGGATGGCGTGGGCTCCAAACCAGACTTTGGAGAGGAGCATAGAGTTGGCTAAAACTACCCTGCCTGTAAGGGACGTAGGGTGAGCTCTGAGAGAGGCGATTCGCTTTGTCACGTTGTCCAGAATACAGCATTCCATTACCGCAGACGCGTATTCGCCTGCTCCATCCACACGCCCAAATGGCGTACTGGTCCTATGGTAGGACGTGGTACAAGTGGGAGCATCAGTGAGGTGGTGTGTGTTGAGTTAGTATGGCGAGGACGTGGGCGAGCAGATGGGCCAGGTTGAGAGCTAATTGCTGGGGTCCAGCAGTTCTGAAACCGACCAAGGAGGATAATTTTAGTTTTGGAAGCGTTCAGTGCCACGTTGCTTACCTAGGAAAACTCCTGTATGAGAGCTTCAAGCGCGCGTGCATCTTGGTTATTAGACACCCCAACCACACAATCATCCGCGAACGCCATTATCTTGACTGGGGCTTGGCCTGGAACATGGACCCCAGTGAGTTGGGCATTCACGTTTCGCAGTAGTGGGTCAAGGCTGAAGTTGTATAAGAGTGGGCTGAGGGGGTCCACTTTTCTCAAGCCCCCTTTTTTTTAGTACTAGATGGTCCCCGTCTCAAGCCCCTTTGAGGGCGGACTACTTCCGTTAGGAAGCCAGGGCCAAGACTGCCATAATTGCAGATTCTGTGAGCAGCATCACCCAGTTGATGAAGTGAGGGGGTAAGCGGAATTGATGGAGGCAGGCCCTGAGGTATTCCCAGTTTACTCTATCATAGACCTTCTGTTGGTCCAAAAATACAAGTGCCCTAGAGGCTGTGGATTGACATACATTAGCCACAGAGTGTACGTTATCCCATATCAATCTTCTGGGTATGAAACCGAATTGTTCTGGAGAGATGGTGGCAGATACTACAGTCCCTAAACGGTTAGCCATGATTTTTGTTAAGATTTTGGTGTCTGTGTTTGTTAGAGAAATGGGGCGCCAGTTGACTAAGTCTAGCTTATCCCCTTTCTTGAAGAGTGTGACGGTAAAGGCCTCATGTCCTCCTGGTAGGAGGTGCGTTTCCAACAGGCTTTGGTTAAGTGAGGCGAGCAGCAATGGGGATATATATTTGAAGTACTTTTTGTAGAACTCATATGGAATGTCATCTGGGCCTGGGCATTTTTGGTTTGGTGCACCGCGAATGGCTGTCCATAATTTGTTTGGAGTAATCAAATTCATTATTTCCAGGTTTTGGAAAATGGTGCAGATGTGGACTTGGTCGAGAAATTCCACCACTTCAGCCAGCTGAATTGGATCAGATTGGTACAACTTGGAGTAATACTTTTGTGTTTCAATTGCCACTTCGGCTGGCATATCTGCAATTGAATTATCTGATCTTTGCACCTGTGCGCAGGCTACGCTCTGGCGTGGTAAAAAATTTTTTTAAAGAAATATGCGGTGCATTTGTCATCTTTTGTGATGTGTGTGGTCCTGTACTGAACATAGACCTGGTGTTTGTGTTGCCTTTTGAGTGCGTTGAGGTGGGCGGCTTCCTCCGCCCACTTCCAGCCCCATGCAGAGCTGTATCCTGTGGCTGGGATGTTGGACTCCAGGTGTTCCAACTCTTCCAGAGCACGCGAAATGACCGCCGATGTGGGTTGTGAGCATCTGGAGGAGAGATGGCGAGAGATGGCGAGAGTGGCAGATGGTGTCATCTTTGAAAGTTGCCCATGTGGAAATGGGGTCCGCGCAAAATGGTGCAACAATCTTTTTCCCAAAGTTGCCACTTCCACACATGTGGAAAATCCTGGTGACGTGAGCTCAGAGGGGCAGATTTTGCACCAATGTGGGGCCTTAGCAGCTGTGGCAGGTAGGTGGTAGGTTAGCGAGACCAGTTGGTGGTAAGAGGATTCCATTTTTGTTGTCTTAAAGTGGGAGATGTGGGGTTGAAATTTCGCTGGCGTTAGGATAAGGTCAATGCGGGTCATGGACCTTAGTTGGCCGTTGTGGACGTGGGGACATGTCATGTTTTTGAGCAGTGGGGAATGTCGTGGCAGCACATCCATTAGTCTGAGGGTGGCCTTTAGAACGCGCAGTTCTATGTGACCCTGGGGGGCGTGGGGTGAGGAAGGCCACCAGTCCATTTGTGTGTTTAGCCAACAGTTCATGTTGCTGACTAGGAAAGAGTCTGGGGGGTAGTGGGAGGGATTTGACCGATGAGAAAAATTCCTGACGCTCATGTGCACCATTTGGGGCATAGATGTTGATGATTGCGTGCACTACGTCAGCCCACGAGAAAGTGACAACAAGCACTTGGCCATTTAGGAATGTTTCTGAGGATAAAAATTTGAAAAAATTGTTTTTCTGAATTAGCACCCCACAGTGCTTTGACCAAAAGAATAGGGATGGGGAGAGCATTGTTTTCCAAGTTTCCTTAGAACCCTGTGAACAGTGGGACTCCTGGATGGCCAGGATATCCACAGGTAAGTTTTGTTGTAAAAACTCAGTTTTCTAGCCCAGGAAGGGGAGGCCTTGAGTCCAGCGATATTCACCGTCCCTAAAGTGAAGGTTTAACCCATCACACCTTAGGTGCAAGGGGGTGGGCACCCAGGCCCACCAGCCTCCTCTAGATCCCCATGGGCCTTCACAGCAGCACAGGTGTTAGCAGCAACGCTATCAGAGTTTTTGTTAATTTTTGCAGAAAGAGTTGTATTGGCTTTAGCCTTCACTTTTTGTTTTCTTGACGTTGGATGAATTTTTTGCGGTGTGGATAGATTTGGTGCACCGTTGAGCAGGTCAAAAAAATTTTTCAGTTGGGATAGGTCCCAAGTCAGTTTTGACTGGAGCTTGGGTACAATGATTGGGTGAGATTGAATCCCCCATCAGATCCTCAGATTGAGTGGCCTACTTGTCATGGGCTTCCCAATCTGATTGGTTGATGGATTCCCAAGTTGCTTCCACCGTGAAGGTTTCCATGTCCTCCTGGCGTTGTGAGTGTGGGATAGCAGTGGTGGCCTTGGCCGCTTCCTTGGCCGCGGCCCTGCAGGCCTGCTTGGCCTTCTTCCGCTCTTGCGGGGAGATTGGCTTTACCAGTAGGTAGCAGCCTTGTGCTCTCCATGGGAAAGCCTCTTTGGTACTTGCAGTTGGTTTGTAGTGCGCCTCTCTGCTGGCTATGGCCGCCAAGGGGTGCTCTTGGAATGTGATGCCCTCCTTGATAGGGCATGCGTGCGCCTTATGGCCAAATGCATCACAGTGGGTGCAAATGGGGGGCGCGCTATCCACGGTCACCCAGAATGGGTGGGTGGTATGCCCTACAATATCGATAAAAGTGGAGTGCAGTATCTGGGTTAGGTCCTTTGTGATCTCCTCAGTTGGGGTCAGGACTGCGATGGCTTTGCCGGTGCACAGGTGTGGCATTGGCGTGAAGCGTTGCATTTTGAAAGATAGTATTTCGCCATATATGGCGAGACCATCTTTCAAGTGTTGTTCCAAAATGTCACATTTTACCGTAGTGGGCAAAAAGTCAAACGTGAGGAATATTTGGTTTGATTTTGTCCATCTGGTGCATTTGGTTTCAACGACCCGTTGCCCTTTGGAGAGGTCAACCACTACTCGCACTGCTGCAGCCTCATCTGCTGCCTTTTTGCTTTCAAAACCTAGGTCCAGCCAATCGTGTGACATGGAGTGAGGTGCGACATACACCGCAGTCAGGAAAATTGTGTGCACATCTTCACAAAATTTTTCCCATAAGGCCATTTGTTGGATGTTCAGATACATGCATAACCCAAATTCCACCGACAAAAGTGACTGGGAGTGTGGCGTGTTGATGTACTGGTTGCATCATGCTTGCCATGCGAATATCTCTGGGGAAATAGTGACTGCCAGTTTTTTAAAATTTTTTTTGTTCCACCAGTTTCTCTGGGGCGTTTTCGAATGTTGGAGGCTGCAGGCCTTCCTCCTGTTCCTCTTACCTTACTTTCCCAACTGCTCCCTGACATGGGCGCAGACTAATCTCCTCTAAGATTATCAAACTAGATTCAGTCTTGAATTGAATAGGTTGCAAAAGTGATTGCAACGAGAAAGAAAAGTGTTGTTCTTCAACTCTTTATCGCCCTGATTTGAGGCAATCCAAATTATCTTTTGTCAAATGTTGACATCACCTTATTGCCCTATTTTGAAGGCGATCCAATAATGACCCATTATAACCCAATATCGTCTCATCATAAGGCAATTGAATACTTATAGCTCTGAAACATCATCAGCAGATTCTGCCCATTGAATCTTTAGCAGAATTCCTCCAATGATTTGTTGGTCATAATTGTGGCTTGTTGTCCAGTCATATAGATTCATGCCATTACCCCCTTGACTGGATTTGCTGTAAATCTTATTCCTTTAATGTCATGCAAACCATTGCACGCCAACAGCCACAGTTCTGTGATTTCAATTTTTCTTTCATATGTGGCTTGGTATGGAGTTGCCCAACCCAAGCCATATCCCTCTTCTAGTCCCGCCACACTGGCCTCCCCTCCTCAGATCACTGCAGTGGCCCCTGAGTGGACGTTGGCCCCTTTGCTCTCACCAAGGCAGCCTGCACCTCCACTCCCAACCCTAGAAGGGTCCATAGAAACCACAGCACCCTTGAAGCGATGGAAGAAGCTTATCAAGGTCCCATCATTCAAAACAAAATGAACACCACAAGAAGTTGAAGAAAGGTGGGAAAATGGAGTCATCAAAGCGAAAGACCTCCAGCAGTAACCCCAGATAAACATAGTTAAAACACACAGAAGATAGTATTGTAAAATCAACATCATTTTCATTTTTTTCTATTCTTTTTTTGAGAGGCCCTATTGCTGCTTATATGGTCAAAGGAATCTTGTGTGCACTCAATTTATAATCTGACCGCTTGTGGGATTTTTGATAGCTAAGCGGCAACCCCCATTTTTTCTATTATCTTGAATGGCCCAATCCAAATAATTGCGATCTTGTGCTTCCAACCAAACCCATGCTGATAATAAAATAGCACCATATCTCTAGCTTTGAACTGTGCTAGGCCACTTTGCCATACCTGATTGGCAGCCTGGTTATTGATTTTATTGTCTAAGCTGAATGAGTACGTTTCAGTTTGTGATTTAATCATCAAGATTTTTTAGGGCGGTTAGATAGTGTTGTGGATCCATTCCGCCAGTGTCCTCTACGCAGACATATAGAAGCACATGCAGAGTGAGGTGCCGTCTGTAAAGCAATTAGAAGGGGCTTTTCCCCATGGCAGAATGGTAACTAATATTGTAGGTGAACACTGTTGTAAAAAGGAGGGTATTCCAATTGGTGGGCCTATCTGTAACCAACTTCCATAGTATGTTCACCAGGGTCCCATTAACCCATTCAACCATTCCGTTGGATTTGGGGTGGTATGGGGTTGTTAGAACCCCACGGATGGCCATCAATTCATTGAGCTTGGGAAGTATGTGAGAGGTAAAATTAGTGCCGTTGTCAGTAAGTATAAACTGAGGGCAGCTGTGACGCTGAATGACGCATTCCATTACAAACTTAGCCGCAGTAACTGCCACCAGATCCTGAATGGCCCGCGCCTCAACCCACCTGGTCAAGTGGTCAATTGCCACCAGGATATACTTAGACTAGTTAGCTCCAGTTGGCAGAGGTCCCACGACATTATTAGAAACTGTATGCAAGGCAAAGTGAGGTTTTACTAACTGGTAGGAAGTCTTCTGGCAGAACAGCTTCTCCACCTGGCACTGATGGCATCAGGATAGTATCTCAAGCACGTCAAATAGCATGCTTTCCCAATAATACCACGGCCTCAACAATTCAAAAGTCTTTTGGACTCCACCATGGCCAACTTCTTGGTATGCGCTCATGATAAGATTTGTTCTGGTAGAAGGCCTGGGGATATTTATGGTAGTGTCCCCTATCCGCTTATGAAATTCCCCATTTTTTCTGAAATGTATTGGTCCTGAGCTCATATAGTAACTTGATAAATTGAGGCGGTTCATCATTGTACTTTCCGCTGAGCATTTTGTTGTACATTATGTAACTTGAATCCATCATAACTGCAGTTGTTGGCAATCTTAATAAGCAATTGGAGTTTTGGTGTTTTGCTCCCGGTCAATGGAGAATTTTGAAGTCATAATCCTGAAGCTTAAGAGCCTATCGGGCTAGCCTCCCCTCCAGCTCTCTCAAAATCTGCAACCAGTGCAATGATGCATGATCCATTATGACCTTAAACTTCACTCTGTGCAAGTAGACTCAAAACTGCTTATGCACATAGTCACCACTAAGAATTTCCACTCAGTTACAATGTAATTTTGTTCATGGCAATTCAAGCTATGACTGCAGTACACCACAGGGTGCTCCTCCCCCTCATCGTCCTTCTAAGACAGGACTGCCCCAACAGGGGAAAGTGATGCATCCATCTGCACTATAAATTCCTTATTGAAATTAGGGTAGCGCAACATGGGCGCAATAATTAGCGCAGCTTGAAGTATATCAAAGGCGCATTGGTGCCATTCCATCCATTTGAACATGGCGTCCTTCTTTAGTAGCTCAAACAGTAGACCTCCAATGCACTGAAATTGGGTATGATGCGTCAGTAATAAACCACCATCCCAAAAAACACCTGAATTTCTCGCTTACTAGATGACTTAGTCATTTTCTGGATAGCCTCACTCTTGGCTGGTTGGAGTCTCAGCCCAGTCGCATCCACCACAAACCTGAGGTACTTCATCTGATCCTTGAAAAAGTGGCTTTTCTGGGTCTTGATTTTTATATTGGCCTCAGCCAGTCGGCGAAATACCTCTTCTAAATGGGTAAGTTTCTCAGTGAACATGCGAGAGAAGACATTAATATTGTTGAAGTACACAAGTACACATGACAGCATATTGATCTCCAAGAATGGTGTACATTTCTCGCTGGAACATATCTGGGGCATTACATAGCCCTTGCAGCATACAAGTTAATTGAAAAGCCCTTTGGATGTGATAATGGCACATTTTTCTTGTTCTTCTGCGGGCAACTCAATTTGCTATTAACTGAATATCAAATCCATTGCCAAGAAATAGTGAGCTCCAACTAACTGATCCAGCGCATTGTCAATATGCAGCAGTGAGTATGAGTCTTTTTTGATGATACTATTGAGCTTCCGGTAGTCAATTACTATGAAGTTAGTACCATCCTTCTTTTTTACAATCTGAACAGGCGAAGCCCATGGACTCTTAGATGGTTTGAGCATTACTTGCTCTAGCAGCTTGTAAGTCTCTTCGTTGAAGACTTCTTCAGCTGCCCTTGATCAGCGGATTGGCTGAGACCTTATGGGGGGATAATCCACAGTATCCAGCTGATAACAACCCCCAAGCGCACCCTAAATCATAATTATCAATGGCAAAAATCTCCTTGTATTTTTGAAATGATTCTTCCCAATCCTTCCAATCTTTTAATAACCCCATTAAACCCTCCCGGGGTACAAACGCCATTACACTGAGGTGAGGTTCAATGGGCAGACCAAATTCATTCAGAGACCTGAACTAATGAACCTGGTTGACCTCTCCAACTAGTTTCAAATGTAAATATGCTATAATCTGACGCCGGCGGATTTGAATTGGTACATTCTGAAGATTCGCTACCAATACCTTGATCTCCACATGTCCTGGAAGCATGATGCCTGGAGCCACGTGGGGCTCAAGCCACAATTGCTGATAAGGCCCAATGATCTCCCCATAGAGCCCAGTTGTCACTTCCACCTCTAACTCAGTGTATACTATTACTTGATGTCCATAGGAAATGGATATAGCTCCAGCAGCTCTAAGCGGTAGCTCTTGATATTCATATATTTGATGGGGAAGGGCCTAGCTTTCCCATTTAATTGATTATAGCGCACTGGAATCACCCTATCACTGTAGGCCATGTTGTTCTGTCCCATATGAACTGAGCCCTTTGGCACTCCGCTGGAGGTAAAATAAATTGGGATCCGCTGTCCCAATATAGTGAGGGTCTCTTCCATCATGTCAACGACAGCCCCATAGTGTCGCATAAAGGCAGTCCCAATCAACAGATCATAGTTGCTATTTGGTAATACTACCACCAGAGCCACAACAACAGATCCAAACTGCAAGGAAAGCGCGCTGTACGCTCCCTCAGAGACCGTGGTTTCTTCTTTAGCAGTCCCATATACCATCTGGTGGTCTATGTCAGGCTTTAAAGTCAACTTCGCCACCAACTTAGTGGAGACAATGTTAACAGGAGCGCCCGTATCAATTATAGCTCATACTCAGGTTTTGGATACCATAATGTCACAGTAGGTGCACTCTGAGTAAGATGAATGCTGGCTATTTACTACATGTACATTCAGCGGTTCACGTTTCTCAGAAAACTTATAATACCTGCACTGACTTTAGGGTTTCCTGTCACAATAGCGTCCACTGGAAGGGCGACGTCTACTCATCTCAGGAAAAGAGCATATGCAGACAGTTCCAGTTTGTCTAAAGAATTTTGTTCAGACATTTGACATATGTATGGCTTTGGTCACTCTGAAGACCCTTTGTACGCCATTGCTTTGGCTTGTACTTGAGTCAACACATTTACTCCCCCTACTAGCTGTTGATAGAGGAAGGTATCATCATACTGGGAGGTTTCTGCTGCAATTAAAACAGTAGATTCAGGTGGGACGTTTGAATCTGAGATAGCAGAATTAGAGAGTTCCATCTCTACTCCGCTCTGACTTTTCCCTGATGACATTGATCCTATTGTAGTAAGGGAGCTGTCAATTGGGGCACCATTGTCCCATGTGCCCAGAGCAACTGCAATTAGAACAACTTACCCCATAGAGCCTACGTCTGTGCTTAATATAAGTTGGCCCACTTGGAAGGTTGATCCAAAGATGATTGTCAGAACTAGACCCATATTGGTAGAACGCCTGCTGCCAATCAGCATATTTAAGCCAAAGCAGTAGTTGGCCAGTTTTTGATCAGCAGTTATGGAGTGGACGTTGGACTGAGGTGAGTAACCTGGCGGAACCTGCACCATCTGGTTGATTCCCCCACATTATTAAGGTTGACAACAGTGACAGTGATAAATCTTCTCAATATTGGGTGGAGGGAAAGTTACAGCTAAGTGACATACAAAATGAACAAGTTTGAGAAGAGGTACATTGTCCTTCAACAATGAGGCCATGAAATTGTAAAGCTTGGGGTATTGCTTCACCGCAGAGGACATTGCAATGCAAACATCAACTTCAGATAAAATCCTACACCAATCAACATGTGAGCTTCTGCCATAAATTTCTCAGCAAATGCAGTGGGGTCTCACTTATCTGAAGCCTGATGGTCAAGAACTCGGCTTTCCAATGTGACATCTTTGCAGTTCCACCAAACAACTGCAGCACCATCTCCTTTACTTCTTGGTATGTAACGGAACTATCTGAAAGGTAACAAATGACTTGATCAGCACTCCCAACATACAAGGTGGAGATCAACAGTTTCGCCCTCCACCAGTCTGAGGTTCCTTCAGTTGCAAACTCAAATCATTGAAAGGACCCATAAATATTTCCTTTGAGATCAAATGGTAGCAGCTTATCACTACAAACCTCCTGGAGCAGCTCATCTTGTCTTTTGAGCACAGTATTCAATGCAATCTTTAACTCCTCATATGTAATGGGCCCAGCGTGTCATGCGGATTCCTTATCAAAGCAACTTGGATGTGGCATGGCCAGCAACTGAGTTTTCATCATTTTGTAATTGATCAATGGGACCCCCTGCAGTGAGCACCACTGTTGTAAATTCGGCGATACCCTATATATCTGTCAAAGGGTTTTTTGCATAGGGTTACGCCCACTGAGCAATTTGAATGGACAATATGAAGATTGCTGGTTCCTCAGAACACTCATAAATGAACAACTATAATAATAAAAGGGAGTAATTCCCTCAACAACTCTTCTTAATTTTAATCTAATAATTTTGGCGGATATCTTCTAGTTCACTCTCCCTTACTTCCTTCCTTGTCAACTATAAAAAACCATCCCCTTGTCAATCCTCACATCTTGCTGATATCCCAGCGCCCTCACTCATTACTGACTCTTTTGTTTAGTTTATTCGTTCTGCCATATTCTCATTGGTTTTGGATTGTTGTTCTTCAACTCTTTATCGCCCTAATTTGAGGCAATCCAAAATTATCTTTTGTCAAATGTTGACATCACCTTATTGCCCTATTTTGAAGGCGATCCGATAATGACTATTATAACCCAATATCGTCTCATCATAAGGCAATTGAATACTTATAGCTCTGAAGCATCCTCAGCAGATTCTGCCCATTGAATCTTCAGCAAAAATACCTCCAATGATTTGTTGGTCATAATAGTGGCTTGTTGTCCAGTCATATAGATTTGCAACAAATGGAAATCTGACAAATCCGATTCTTTAATTTAAAATATAAAAAGTGATCTCATTACAAAGATAAAGTTTATTTTTGTCAATGCCAATCTGATGATTCAAATGCTAACAAAACTTTTTTATTAATTTAAAGTTCTACAATAAGAATGAAAATATAATGACTAACTCCAAGAATGAAGCAAAACAAGAAAGTAAATTTAATTAAAAAAGTTTTAGAAACTACAAGGGTACCCAACCAGATTTCTAGAATAAGCCTAAAAAGAGAATATTAAGGACTAGATTCTTAAAATAGGCCCACCAAAGGTCAAGTGTGTGCAGATTACACAGAAAATGAGCTAACAATTCATAAGAGATACATATAAAAAGTATATGAGGTGGATTGACCTTAGGACAAATATACCACACCAAAATTTTTCTAGCCAGTATAGATTTTGAACTTGTATAAAACAAAACCTACACTTGGGTTGAAGAAGGAATTACCCTGCCAGGCTAACCACCCTTCATAAGAGATACATATAAATTTTTAAATTTTAAATTTTTTAAATTTATTGCGGGGAAGGCTGACCATGGGACGGACACTTCCGAATATGACTCAGGACAGATAAACTTAGTACTGGGGGAGGCACCCCAGAGAAGCGATGCTATCTCTTGTTGCCAGCGGGAACGCCACTTATGGGGAGGGGAGGGAACGTGTGAAGGGGCCGTAGCCACTATTGAGCACGTGTGGAGGAAGGGGTCTGATTTGATGAACCAGACTGGGAACCAGGAGGAGACCAGCTGTCAGCGACGCGGTGGGAGATATCCAAACATCAACGCTTGAAAGTGGTCCACCAAATGAGACCAGAATCTGTGGACAGCTTCTGGGAGGGTGGGGATGGAGCCAGCGATGGCATCCAAGACAATCGTGTGGATAGTCCACATGGCGATTGCAACCACCAGAGCACAGAGGGAGGGTGGAAGGGAGGAGGCCATTGATGAAGCAAACATATCTCTTGACAGACTGAAGGGATGCGTTTGATCCTGGCCTAGCAGACGTTGGACTTCGCGCCATATCACTTTAGAGGTAGGGAACTTCTCCAGGCGGTGGAACAGCGTTCCATACTGGCCACACATGACACATGATGAGTGTAAAGCGTTAGAGCGCTCAGCTGTATGATACACCCGCCTCAGGCAGCGCCACACATGTGAGCAGACTTGAGGCTGCAACAGAGGATGGTGTACATATTTCCAGATAGTTTTTGGGTTTCAATGGAGTAAGGGATGTCCATCATGTCCAGGTAGTCCACCCTGGATGGGACTTGGGGTCGAATGGGGATCGCGCCATCATGGATGGGTAGCCCCTGTATCTCTTGTGTGAACTGAAGAGAGGGGCGGCCTCTTTGGGTTGTATGTCCACTAATACGAATTCTCCACTCTGCGCTTTGCATGGAGAGTAGGATTCGTTTGTAGTGGGTTTTAGTCCCGTGAGGACCTGTGGCCGATGTGTGTGATGCGAGGTATTTCATCAGGGAGTGGGGGTTTGATGGATTTGTTGAGGCCCAAGGCTCAGGAGAAGTTGGAGCAGGCCGCGCGGGACCAGTGTTGGGATGGGAGTGTAGGAGCGGTGACGGCTGCGATCCAGGTGCCCAGGATCTTGGCAGCATGGGCTTTGAAGTCAAGCAGGCCCATGCCACCTTGATAAAAGGCCAAACATGACCTCTAGCCGTACTGGTGGAGGGCGGCCTGACCAAAGCCATCCTTGCAGCAAAGCATACAGGGATTTGAAGAAGCTTGGGGAGAAGGGGATGGCGTGGGCTATGAACCAGACTTTGGATAGGAGCATAGAGTTGGCAAGAACAACCCTGCAAGTGAGGGTAGTAGGGTGGGCTCTGAGAGAGGCGACTTGCTTCGTCAAGTTGTCCAGTGTATGGCACTCCATTACTGCTGACGCATATCCGCCTGCCTCCATCCACACGCCCAGATGGCGCACCAGTCCTATGGTAGGACGTGGCATGAAGGGGAGCACCAGTGGAGCAGTGTGTGTTGAGTTAGTAAGGCGTGGACGTGGGCGAGCAGATGGGCCAGGTTGGGAACTACTTGCTGGGGCCCAGCAGTTCTGAAACCGACCAAGGAGGATGATTTCGGTTTTGGAGGCGTTCAGTGCCACATTGCTTACCTGGGAATATTCCTGGATGAGGGCTTCAAGCGCGCGTGCATCTTTGTTATTAGACACCCCCACCACGCAATCATCTGCAAATGCCATCATCTTGACTGAGGTTTGGCCTGGCACATGGACCTCAGTGAGGTGGGCATTCACATTTCGCAGTAGTGGGTCAAGGCTGAAGTTGTATAAGAGTGGGCTGAGGGGTCCCCTTGTCGCAGGCCCCTTTGAGGGCAGACTACTTCCGTTAGGAAGCCTGGGCCGCGCACTGCCATTGTTGCAGATTCCGTGAGCAGCATCACCCAGTTTATGAAGTGGGGGGTAGGCAGAATTGATGGAAGCAGGCCCTAAGGTATTCCCAGTTTACTCTATCATAGGCCTTTTGTTGGTCCAAGAATACAAGTGCTCCAGAGGCTGTGGACTGAAACACATTAGCCACAGAGTGCACATTATCCCAAATTGACCTTCTTGGGATAAAACCGAATTGTTCTGGGGAGATGGTGGCCGATGCTACAGTCCCTAAACGGTTAGCCATGATTTTAGTTAAAATTTTGGTGTCTAGGTTTGTTAGAGAAATGGGGTCCAGTTGACTAAGTCAAGCTTATCCCCTTTCTTGAAGAGTGTGACAGTAAAGGCCTCATGTCCTCCTGGTAGGAGGCGCATTTCCAACAGGCTTTGGTTGAGTGAGGCTAGCAGCAATGGGGATATATATTTGAAATATTTTTTGTAGAACTCATATGGAATGCCATCTGGGCCTGGGCATTTTTGGTTTGGCACACCATGAATGGCTGTCCATAATTCGTTCAGAGTAATTAAATTCATTATTTCTGGGTATTGGAAACGGTGCAGATATGAGCTTGGTCAAGAAATTCTGCCATTTTGGCTGGCTGAATTGGTTCAGCTCGGTATAACGCGGAGTAATATTTTTGCATTTCGATTGCCACTTCAGCCAGTGTGTCCACAATGGAATTATCCAATCTTCGCACCTGTGTGCAGGCCATGCTCTGGCATGGTGCGAAAATTTTTTTAAAGAAGTATGCAGTGCACTTATCGCCTTTAGTGATGTGTGTGGCCCTGTATTGGACACAGAACCAATGTTTGTGTTGCCTTTCAAGTGCGTTGAGGTGGGCAGCTGCCTCTGCCCACTTCCAGCCCCATGCAGGGCTGTATCCTGTGGCTGGAATGTTGGACTCCAAGTGGGCCAATTCTGCCAGCGCGCGCGAGATAACCGCCGATGTGGCTTGTGAGCATCTGGAGGAGAGATGGCAATAGTGGCAGATGGTGTCCTCTTTGAAATTTGCCCATGTGGAAATGGGGTCCGCGCAAAACGGTGCAACAAACGATTTCGCCAAAGTTGCCTCTTCCACCCACATGGAAAATCCTGGTGATGCAAGCTTGGGGGGGCGGATTTTGCACTGATGTGGGGCCTTTGCAACTGTGACAGGTAAGTGGTATGTTATTAAGACCAGTTGGTGGTTGGAGAATTCCATTTTCGTTGTTTTGAAGTGGGAGATGTGGGGTTGGAATTTTGCCGGCGTTAGAATAAGGTCAATGCGGGTCATGGACCTTAATTGGCCGTTGTGGATGTGGGGACGCGTCATGTTTTTGAGCAGTGGGGCATGTCGCGGCAGTGCATCTATTAACCCAAGGGTGGCTTTTAGAACGCGTAATTCTACGTGACCCTGTGGGGCGTGGGGTGAGGGTGGCTACCAGTCCGTTGGTGAGGTTAGCCAACAGTTCATGTCGCCAACTAGGAAAGAATCAGGGGGTAGCAGGAGGGATTTGACTGACAAGAAAAATTCCCGATGCTTGTGTGCACCATTTTGGCATAGATGTTGATGATTGTGTGTGCAACGTTGGCCCATGAGAAGGTGACAATGAGCACTCAGCCATTTAGGAATGTTTCTGAGGATGTGAATTTGAAAAAATTATTTTTCTGAATTAGCACCCCACAGCGCTTTGACCAAAAGGATAGGGATGGGAGGAGCATTGTTTTCTAAGCTTCCTCGGAACCTCGTGGACAGTGGGACTCCTGGATGGCCAGGATATCCACAGGTAAATTGTTTTGTAAAAAACTCAGTTTTTTAGCCCGGGATGGGGAGGCCTTGAGTCCAGCGATATTCAGCGTCCCTAGATTGAAGGTTTCCCCCAACGCACCTTAGGTGCAAGGGGTGGGC
>JAKSZP010017641.1:0-57268 GCA_022478985.1 Massospora cicadina
AGAATGTTACTAACATTCAACTATCTCAAAAATAAAAAAATGAACAAAATACATCTGGTTTCACAAAGGGCTCAGGCCACTAAACCCTCATGCTCTCCCAGCCATGAGATACCACTGGCAGAGGCTTCTACTACACTCACATACCTACCATCTGAGAGTGCCCATATGCTAAAAGTTGTCCTGAGGTGTTTTTGGTTGCCAAAATAGGGATAAAGTGAAATATCTCACCTTAAAAGTTATACCAGCCTCATCTTTGATCCCAACTTCTCCTCAACCTCAGGCTGTAGCCAATCAAATTAATTAGTTGTAGTGCTGGTCCACCTCCAAGTCAATTTTCTACCCTGATCCCACTCTCTTCCATAAAAGCCAATCTCTACATCAGCATTTTCTCCATTTTGGGCAATTTTAACATGAAATAAACAAATATTAAACATATTCATAGAACATTGATAATTTGAATAATATTATAAATTTTAAAATTAAATCAAACCTAGGCCTTGCTGAAATGAATTTTATCTAAAATTAGAAGCAAAAGAACCTTTTTTTGCCGCTCTAAAACAAAAAGTGTTTGCCAACTGATGGGACCAGCACTGGTTGGGGTTTTAATTTTTTCTATAAAAAGCTAATAAACTCTTTTATTAAAACTAAGATCATTAATTATTTCCCCCTTCTTCACTCAGTACCACTGGTATCTTTGCAACCTGGGGGTGAGTAACTATTCAAAAATACCTTCTGCAGTGGGTTCCTCTGACCTGGCCTAACCTCTTGGCGTCCTGCAAATTTTTCCTGAGCATGAGCACTTTCCTTATCAGCAGCCTTGATAGTACCACTAACTGGGAATAACAGGCCTTCTGTGCAATGCAGACCGCACTTCTGCCTGAAGAATCTAACATCATATCTCATACTGCTGAAGACATGCAACCACTTATACCTAATGTGTTGTTGGCCTCCTAAACCCTCCAAGCCTAAAGCTGCCTATTTCAGACATTTTCCCTCATAACTGCAAAATAAGAATGTTTTGGGTCAAAACCACCCAAAAAGGGGAAATACTAGCTATTTGCAATTTTAATATAATAATCTAAAGGATTTAGAGACTACTAGCTATTATATTGGCCAAAAGTCCCTGGCTAATTCTTGAAGTAACCCCACAAATCAGGGTAACACAATTTTGAATACTCCACAGACAATAAAAACAAGATTGAGCAGTCATATTACTCCAACCATGCAGCAGACCCTGGGGTGTCCACTGGATGATACTCCCCCATCTGAAACCAGGTCCATTTAAGCACCAATGTGGGGACAAACCCCTTTTATAGGCGTGGCAGAGATCCCCCAAGGTAAAAATGATTTTTTCTTATGTGGATTAACTGAAGTTCATAAAAAAATCATTACCTCACATGTACATGTTGCCAAACATTAACTCCCCATCTGTTGTTCAGCCAGAGTGAAGCGAGTATTCAGAGCTTTGATAGGCTGAATGCACATATTTCCTTATTCAGACTGCAACAAGCTGTTCCAAAATTATTATTTAATACCTTTGACCCTTGATAAAGTTTAATTACTGTTTGGTCAGGTATCAAGAGGGTTCAGTTTTCTTTCTTTTCCCGCTCTTCTAAAAATCTTAAAGACCCAGCTTTCTATTTGTGTTTTATTTTTAATTTAAATAAAAATCATTGAGGAATCAAGTGCATGAAGCACCACCGAGATGAACTTGGGTGGTTTCCTACAAAGTGGTGCTCACTACAGGGGCACCTGTACACCACAAAAATCGTCAAAAATATAGTCTTAAACGTGAGTAGCCCTCCAACTTTTCTCTTCAAATTGAATCACGTTTAATTACTCTGGAAAAGCAACTAGCAAGCGCTCTATCCCATCTCAAAGAGCTTTGAGCAGCGCCCATTAAAACTTCTTCTTAAAGACAAGTATACCCCTGTCAAAGGGAGCATTGCTACCTTTTTGTATGTGTATGTTGCTGCCATGTATGCACAACGGATAAGCAAAAAGTTTAACACATCCTTCCTTGCTAAGTCGCCTAACTTAATTGATGATAGTTCCTTTCCTGGACCCTCTGCACACCTGGGAAGATGTTAAGGCGGCTCTTCTGGCTGAATTCGGATCAAAGCGGAGTCTACACAGAGAAAAACATGCCTTTATGCACCTTAGCATGTATGAGGGTGAATCTTATATTGCCTTTTTTGAACGATTTTACCTCACTGCGCAAAGGTTGTCAACGTCTAACATGCTCACCCTTGATGATGCTATCACCCCCTTTTTCTAAATGGATTAGCTTCTAAGCCCACTCTAGCCAGGCATATCATCTCAATGAAACGCAGCTCAAAGATATCTATGTATAAAGGAGGCTCCGTTAGACGTTGCCGATTTCCATTCATGTGCAACAACCAATGAAGTTAAGGAGAATCTTTTGATCTAACCACTGAGGAGTTTTTGCCTGTAGAACAGTTGGGGTGAACCCACCTTTGCCTATCCTTCCTGTGAAACCTGCTCCCTCAATGTGACTTAAAACAGATATCCCTCCCTCCTGTAGGTCTAACCTATAACGCAGTTACTAACATGCTTCCTCACACACTAACCAAAGATGCTGTTCCTTCCCCTCCAGCCAAGCTGGTAGTAGCACGTCCTAAGGCTACCCAACCACATGTAGCCGTCTCCCCTACCTCAATTGCGGCTTTGCCATTGGTTTTAAAAATCCATGGGGATTAATCTGGGGGGTTATGATAATGTTGGCTACTGCTTATTGGGAACTCCTGCAAAAGTGGAGGTCCCTGATTGATTGAACGCTGAAGGAGTAGACGAGACCAGCATACTTGAGGAAACGTACCTCATACAAATTCTAGGGTGTCCAAAAGTTATTGACACTACTAGCGATGGTGACTAATTCTTAGCTGGTTTGATACGCGCTCTTCAGCGGGTACTTCCATAAAATCCATCATGGATTAATACCGTGAGACTGCAAAAAAAATCTAACCTCTACCTTCTAGCTCAAGGAGGTCTTATCTTTGTCACCTAACTTTGGAGAAACGTTCACTAAAGTTGAAGTGGTTATTGGAAATTTCCAAATACTGGACATCCTGGACATAAGCTCCCCAGTTACTGTGATGTCATAAAGCTTATTAAGAAGATAAAGCTAGCGCCTGACTTGGAGTACACTCAAGAATTTGGAACCGCTGGCCCCAATAATACCCGTTTCATCAGGGCATACTCTTCCCTTACCATTTAAATTGTGAAGCTCATCTTATTGGTCCATAAAGTGGCCTTGGACAACAACGCCTATGATATGCTCATAGGTATCCAGTTTATGATTGAGTACGAGGGATAATTAACATGAAGCAAGGTTTCCTCTCATTACTTAACTATGAAGTCCCTTTAGTCTTATCCAATAAAGAGCCCGGAAAGAACGAATAATCTTGCCTGGTTGAATATTCCTTTTCAGCTATGGCTGTACATTAAACCACCTCTTGGCGCAACAAAAAGAAATTTTCCGATTCAGTGGATTCTAGGGACGGTATCCCTTTCTATGCTGCAGACGGGGTCTTGATTAAGCCTGGCGAACAATGAGTGGTTGACAAAAAATCACGCTTCAAAACCCACACCACTGTTTGTTGCATCTCATAAGTATTGAGGGCGTTAGTCCCTTGGAGCCTCGGGTATTGCCTGGCATTCTTGACCCAGCTTACCAGAGGCCTATTACTCTTCTGTTGGGGAATCTCACCTGCAAGGATATAGTTGTAAGAAAACACCAGAAGATTGGAAGAGGCTTATTAATCCCAGTGGATGACATTAAACAAATTCACTCCATTGGCTCTACGTTGGATATGGGCCTGTCAACGGATAGCCTGGTATTTACCTTACCCAACGTCCATATATCATATGAGCTGGCCCCATATGAGCTGGAAAAAGTCCATACTCTCCTAGACGACTATAGTGACATATTGTTGAAGTCAGATACTGACTATGGCCATATGAAGAGCTGGAGCCACTCCATTGATGTGGGTGATGCCCGTCCTATTAGTCTAAACCTTATCAAAAGTCAAAGGTGGAGGAACAGCAAATGAGGACGAAGTACCAGCAGTTATTAGACGCGGGGTTACTAGTTCTCACAAAGCCCTTTGTCTTCTCCCCTCTTGCTGTAAAAATTGATGTCATTGGATAATCATGTATTACTGCAAATTAAATAACCTCACAAAAAAGGATATCTATCTTATCCCCCACATTGATGACGCCTTGGCCCAACTCTCTGGCTTTAACTTCTTCTACGCCATAAACTTGGCCAGCGGACATTAGCAAATAGACCTTTCTCCTCAGTATTAGGAGAAATGCGCTCTTATTTGTAGTGAGGGTCCCTTCCAACCCACAAGATTAACTTAAGGGTTGTGCAATGCACCTGCCTCTTTCCAGCATGCGATGGATCATATTTTGCAGGACATTAAGTTAACTTGTGTTATAATCTATCTTGATGACATTACAGTGTTCTTAAAAACCTTCAACGAACATCTTGATCCCCTGGAGGAGCTGTTTCAACAGTTATGTAAGTTAAATATAAAGTTAAAACCCTCAAAGCGTACATTCTTCCAAAGGAATTGAATTTCATTGGCCTCCCCAAACCTTAAGAAGGAATTCAAACCATACAGGACAAGGTCGAATCAATCTCAAAAATGCCTCCCCCTAAAAATCATTGAGATTTTCAAGTATTTTAGGGATGATGTGGTATTACTATCAATTCATCCCTAAGTTCGCCCAACTAAGAGAGCCCCTTGTACGCCTATTAACCAAAAATACCCCTTTTTATTAGATTGCTGAACAAAAAGCCGCTTTTTAGACGCTGAAACTACTTCTACACCAACGCCAAATCCTACAGTACCCAGGTCATAATAAACCCTTTATCTTTTTTTTAGTACTAGATGGTCCCAACCTGAGGGGGGATTCATCGATGTTTATTGAATTACGCCTGGGCTCCTAAGAGCCTGAGGCGAGGGAAGGAGAGGGAGGAGCCATTGAGAAAGGGAGGGGGGTTTGCGCGCCAGAGCTGTGCTGCAGTGACAACTGAGCGGGGGAGGGTTGGAGACATAGTGCTGACCTTCAGGGCCATCTCAAAGTGTACCTGAAAGTGGGTGATCATGTTTGGAAGGGTCCACACCTGCTGGTCAAAGGCAGCACGAAGGAAGGAGTTATGGATGGTCCAGATGGCTGTGGCATAGGCGAGGACACGGAGGGGTCGGTGGCAACCAGGCAATGTCTGCTCAAACATGAGGTCTTGCACAGGGTGTCCAGACCAGGGCTGAGCATGGAGGAGCGCGCGGGCCTTTGGCCAAATGCGGCGACACCTGGACAGGTGAAAAAACGATGGAGGTGGGAGTCAATAGGCTCCACACAGCGGGGGCAGCTTCAGTGCTGAAAGGTAGGTCCAGTCCGGTCCCCTGTCCTGTATGAACAGTGGAGCACCCTCCATAAGGTGTTGGACACCTTTGCTGACAGGATGGGGTGATAGACGTCCTTCCACAATTCCTTAAGGTCAAATCTCACGGAGGGAGGGAGGAGCTCAAGGAGTCTTGGGCGGATGGGAGGACGATCTTGGGGGTTGAGGCGAGTTGTGACAACTTGTCCATTGTGCACAACTGCATGGCGACGGGGGCTGAGGCCAGGGCCTTCCCTTCTGTATGGGAAGGCATGGTGGATCCACGCGCCTACTCGTTTCAGGGCAAGGAGAGCCTGGTTCCAGTAGGGGGATGAGGATGGTTTTTTGCGATGGCCTAGGCGGTTTGTGAGCCACTCCCCTAATGAGGTCAGAGATGCTCTAGGAAGACCCAGAGCTGCTGACACTGACTGGCGGAGGGCGGGCGCCCATTGGGGCATGGGGGTCGCGTCCCAGCAGACAATCGGCCATAGGAACTTCAGGAAGATTGTGGTGGTGTGGGATCGCGTGTCCAGAAGCCCTAGGCCCCCTTCATTGCAGGGTCAGGCAATGGTTGAGAGGGCCATTGGTGGATGGTTTGAGCCCCAGATCCAACAGCGGAGAAGTACATTGAGCCGCGTATAAAAGGCATCTGTGATTGGGCAGACGTGCGTTAGGAACCAGACTTTGGAGAGGAGGAACACATTGGTCATCAGAGCTCGACCCTGAGGGGTGATTTACCGCCGGTTCTAGCTGGCAATCCTGGAGTTAACTGCTGCGATGAGCAAGTCCTCATTGTCTTTTAGTGCAAGTCCTTGTTGGTTGGTGAGAACGTCCAGGTGACGGAAGGTACCGCGCTCAGGTTCAATACCAAATGGGGGGGAAGGTGGGGGGCCAACCTGTACAACTGTTGTCTTGGAGGTGTTGACCATGGCGTTAGACGCCTTGGTGTACCTCTTAATGGTCACAGCAGCGAGGGCAACATCCTCAGGGCAGCCAAATGCAATGGCAGTGTCATCTGCAAATGCCATGGTGCGTGTGGGGGCTTTACCTGGGACCAGAATCCCTGTTAGCTTGTCCTGTAAGGAGGCCAAGAGGGGGTCAAGGGTGATGTTAAAAAGGATAGGGCTCATGGGGTCCCCTTGCCGGAGACCTTGTCCAACTGGTACTGCCACTGTAAAACCCATTGGCGCCAGGACTCTGGTGTGGAGCTGGTCATAGAGCGCTGATATCCATCGCCTAGCTGCGGGGGAGATGGAAGCGGGCCAGGAAGCATCAATATACTTCCAGGCTACCCGATCATATGCTTTCTTCATATCCAGGAGAGCCACAAAGCCATTCACCTTACGAGAGTTAGCAGTCAAAGTCACGTGAAGGTCATTATAGTTGTCCCATAACGACCTCCCCGGAATAAAACCGTGCTGGGATGGGGAGAGGCGAGGTGACACCCATTTGGTGATGCGGTTAACCAGAAGCTTTGTGAAGAGCTTGTGGTCTGTGTTAATCAACGCTATGGGGCGCCAGTTCGCCAGGCTCTCACGGTCTGACTTCTTGTGAATGAGGGTCGTGATTGAGCCTCTGAAGTCGGGGAGGACCTCGCCATTCACCAAGAGTGCGGCGAAGAGGTCGCGGAGGGTTCTGGCTATCACTGCAGGTTCCAGAAGGTACACCTCAAAGGGTATTCCATCTGGGCCTGGGTCTTTAAGCCGTGTGGATTTCAGAAGGGTTTCCATCACCTCCTGGATGGAAATAGGCGCCAGTAGAGCCTCATCAGCCCGTAGGTCGATGGGCGGCTCTGGAGCCCGCCACAGGAAGTCTTGGATGTCCGATGGGTCCACCTGGGTGGCATGGAAGAGGCTGGAGTAGAAGCGGTGTAGTTCCTGCTTGATTTCCTCCTTATCTGAAGTGGTTGTAGTGCCAATCTTTAGTGCAGTAATATCCTGCGCTGTTGACCGGGCTTTCTCTTTCTGAAAGAAGAAGCGGGTGGGGCGTTCCCATTTAGCATAGTAACGAGATGTTGTAAAGTTTGCTGCCCGTTCTTCCTGCAGTGTGAGCTCCAAGCGGAAAACTTCCTGCGCCGCTTCCCAGTCTTCCAACCATCTGGGAGAGGGCGAAGGCTGGCAGCTTCACTCTAGATGTCTGATTCTGGCTTCCGCCCTTTTGACTCTGGCGCGAGCTGAAGTCATCTGGGCTTTGGCACAGTTGTAAGCAACGCGGGTGATTCCCTCCTTGGTCACCGCCCATCTAGCCTTATGGTCAAGCAAGTGGGGTGGGGGTGAGGTGAGAGTCTCCCGGATGGTCATAGACAGCTTCTCCTTAGTGAAGGGGTTGTTGAGAAGAGCTGGGGCAACCCTAGGCCAGAACCTATGCGACGGTTTAAGTGTGGTGGTGAGGACAATGGTGAGTGACCTGTGATCACTCAGATGGTTGTCACGAGAGATGGGAGAGGAGACGCGGCCAATTAGCAGGGGGCCAATCAGTGCCATATCTATGCGAGACGCTGACTGGAAAGCTCCTCCATCATACTGGATCCTAGTCATGCAACCTAGGCCAGACGCGGAGGGTGGAAGCGCATCTATAAAGCCACTCAGGAGAAGGAAATCCTGAAGGCGACTTGATCCAGGGCGTTCTTTTGCTGCAGGGGGTAAGAGTCACGGACGCGACTTATGGTTGTGTTGAAATCTCCTAAGAGGACTGTATTCCGTGGGAGATTGAGTTGGAGGAGCTCTTCCAAGAGCCGATTTTGCTCCTGACCTGCATTAGGCAGGTAGATGCTTACAGCGAAGAAGGAGAAGTCAGGAGTGGTGATTTTGGCCAGTATGAGGCGGCCACCTAGATATTGTGAAAAAGAATGTGTTCTAACCTGGGGATTCAAAACAATAAGGGCGGCATGGTTTGTCCAGAAGAAGTTGCCTCCAAACTGTTCATTCGATGCATATTGTTCGTGGGGGAGGATATGGGGCTCCTGGACAGCAGCGATGTCAACTTGTGCTGACCTGAAGTTTTGGAGGAGGCGGGCTCTCCGCTTAAAATCCCGCAACCCATTTGCGTTGATGGATTGCAGGGCCAGGGTGCTGCCATAGGGACTCATAGCTGTTCCCCTCCATGACCTGGGGGGTTGCCAGCGCTTAAACCTGCTGCTGTGAGGCGGCTAGTTTTGTGTCCTTTAGCTTGACTATTAGCTGCAATCCGTGAGGAGCGTCGAGGGTTCTGAGGGGAAGGAGAGGGTGAGGGGGGCGGAGGACCTAGTATGCCAGCTTAGGATGCTGCCCCCCGCTCCGTTGCAGGGGAAGGACCTGAGGGTGCTCAATGGTGACCTCCGCGGTGTCCTCATTTGATGAGTCTGAGTCCATATTCACTTCCTCCAACTCTGCAAAGGATCCGCGCGAAATGGACTGTGGGGTGGGGTAGGACTCTTTGAGGTAGCACTTCTACCGCAAGCCGCGGGTTGCCAGTCCATGCTGGTGGGCATAGCTTCATTGGGAGCTGAGGGTTGATGCGATAAATCGCTGGTGGAGGTTGGTGGGGGTGCCGCGGAGCTCTGAGTGGGGGTGGCTGACGAGGGAACCCTGTGGGAGATGCCTTGCGCTTGGTGAGAGAGGGAGTTGACTCTGGGAGATTGGAGGGGGTGCCCACTGGAAGGGGAGCATGAGCGCGAAGTATCCCATACCAATAGTGGGGTTAGCTGTTTCAACTGCTAGGCGTAAGGCCTCAGGGGACAGTTCTTGAACGGGAACCCATTGTGTGTGGTTGTGGAATTTGCTGCTGCAGCCACGTGGGATCGTTTTTGGCCTGGTTTAGGCCCCTGGGTGGTGGCTAAGAGGGCTTGTTTTCGAGCTGTGCAGCTACTATACAAGCGTCCAAGGGCATTACACCATGAACACCGGGGGCGCGCCCGATCAGGGTCGACAAAAAAGATCTCAGGGCATGCCTCAACTACCGCCACACGAGGAATAACCTCAATATTGCGGGATACAGTGGGGGAGGGGATGAACGACCCCCTAGCAGTGTGAGCTCTTTGAGTGGGAGCATAGTAAGAGGGGACGCTAAAGTCCACTGAAAGAACAGAACCAAACTCCATTAAACCACGATGGAGCGCCAGTTTAAGAGACTCAGGATCAAAAGTCGTTGGTAGGTTGGAAAAAGTAACCCATGAATCTTTCTCCAGGTGAGAGCGTGTGCGGGAGATGCGAAGAGATCCACGTCGAATAATGACCTGGAGGGTGGCAGCATGGTCAGCAAGGGCAGCTTCAGTGAAGCCCACATCGATGTAGTGGCCCTGCACTGATTCATGGATGGTGGTGTTAATTGGGAATGTCTCCGCAATCGCTGCAAAGTATGAGAAGTAATCCTCTGTATAGGAATTCAACAGGGTTATGCCCATAATAAAGGCGAAATGCATGGGAGAGATTTGAGCGAGGTAGAGCTTTTTGCGCTCTAGTTTCGGCCCATTTCTTCTTAACATCAGCAATAAACGCCACTTCACGGGGATCTGCTTTGGTAGCGTTGGTGCCAGAGGTTTTTGCCACGCCCCAGTGGCTCCTTTGGTACGTTTGTGTTTGCTTTGGGCTGCAATTGCGTGTTGAGTGTGAGCTGGTGGTTTGGACAAGTTTGTGGAGTTCCCTTGTTGCTGGAATGTTCCAGCAGTTGCTGGCGTCATATTAAATTGAGGGGCGGTTTGTTGGGCCTCGCAGAATTGGGGAGCCCCATCCAGATTGGAATTAACTCCAGCCAATTGGGAGGAGGGAGATATTTCATCACCATCCCAATCTATTTGGGTAAATTCAGCCCAAGTATTTGCTGTGATTTAGTGGGAAAAACTCACTGGCTGATTGGTGAATTGGTCTTCAGCATATTGAGATAAAGTGCCGATTTGAGAAGTGCCGATTGTGAGGTTTAAATGGGACGGGTGAGATTGGAACTGTTATGAAGTTCCTATATTGAACCATTTAAATCCCCATTGGGAAGAGTAGATTGTCCCAATTTAGTGCTTAGTGAACCAGAATGTGCGGCTAATCCAACCTTACATCCGAGGGTTTGGGGGCCAGGTGATTGTTGGGCCTCGCTAAATTGGGGAGGCCCATCCAGATTGGAATTAACTCCAGCCAATTGGGAGGAGGCGATGTTTCATCACCATCCCAATCTATTTGGTTTAATTCAGCCCGAGTATTTTCTGTGATTTCGTGGGCAAAAGTCACTGGCTGATTGGTAAATTGGTCGTTTTCAGCATATAAAGATAAAGTGCCGACTTGAGAAGTGCCAATTACAGGGTTTAAATGGGACGGGTGAGATTGGAACTGGTGTGAAGTTCCAAAACTTGAACCATTTGAATCCTCATTGGGAAAAGTAGATTGTCCCAATTTGGTGCTTAGTGAACCAGAATGTGCGGCTAATCCAACCTTACATCTGAGGGTTTGGGGGCCAGGTAGCTGGGTATCGCCCCTCATGGAGGGAGCCAGGAACTTGGCGTCAGCAATAATAGATGGGGCTGAATTAGCTGACACAATGGGGGAGGTGAATGCCTGGATGGGCTGAGTTGCATTCAACTGAGCAGACGCCATTAAAACAGCGTGGGTGATGGCCTCCTTGGTTGGAGGGGGCCCAGCGGGTTGGTGGGAGGCAGCGCACACAGAGCTGTTAGGTGTGCAGTTTGCAGAAGTGCGATCAGGTGAACTGGCGCTAGTTGAAGTAGCTCCAGGTTGGGGGTGGTGCCTGCTTTCATGGCTGCTGCTTGAGAGCGGGTGATTCTGGTTGACCCTGAGGTGGGTAACCGAGGGTTGCTTCATTTGGGGGGTGGTGCTGGCTCGTTTGGCATAGCCTGCGGGTTCTTTTGCGGGGTTTCCCGCCATATTTGCTAATAGTTTTCGTAAATCTCTTTAGTGAAGCTAAATTTCAGGCTGAATTGATTTTCGAAAAGTGATGCTTAGCAGAAAGGGATTTGGCTATAAACCCTTTATCTTGTTTACCAATGCCTCAGACTATGCACTGGGGCCATCTTAGCTCTAATGGATGAAAATAAAGTTGATCATCCGGTATCCTACTTCTATAAAATGTTTTAAAAAAGCGGAATGCAACTACAGCGTTACATAGAGGGAGTCCCTTGCCGCTTTGTTAGTTGTAAAGCACTACCGCCCTTCCCTATATGGGACCGCCTTCACTGTTGTTAAGGACCACGCTTCATTGATGTGGTTACAATATATGAAAGATCCTACTGGCTGGTTAGCTCTCTGGGCTCTAAAGCTCCAGCATTACAGTATGAAGATTAAACACTGTGCCTGGATCTGTCACATGAATGGTAATGGGTTGGCTCTGCTGCCAGTCCTTCACTTGGATGATAGTGAGTCGGAGAGGGTACATGACCTTTAATGACCCTAAATGAATGGGAAGATGAAGATGAGCCTGGTCTCAAAATATGTTATTCCGGCACTCCTGCAATACTAAAGTGGAGAATGGGAAGTTGTATAAGCAGTTGAGACAAAATGGCTGCCTTACTTTCAGCCTTCAGAACGCATACCTGCTATCCTAGAAGCTCACTCCGCTCTAGGTCATGGAGGGGCAAAGAAAACTGAGTGTATTAAGGATCAGTATTTTGGGATGAAATTATGGAATCTGTTGTTGACGCCTTGGAAGCCTGCTTTACGTGTAAGAAGCAATCTGGTATCAAGACTAAATATCACTAACAACCAAATACCCCTCAATAACCGTTCCACACCATCAGTCTGGTTGTAGTAGATCCCTCCCTCAGATTACTAGTGAAAACCAATTCATCCTCATAGTCATTGTTACTTCACTAAGTGGGTTGAAGCCTTGGCTCTCCATGCCCAAACGGCCAAGGCCACAGCCATATATTTACATAAGAGCATTTTCTCTTGACATGGCTTTCCTCAAGTACTACTCTGTAATAATGGTAAGAACTTCACTTCAAGAGTATTCAAAATCCTGGCTACCTAAATGGGAGCTTAACAACTTTTCTCAGCTCCATACAATCCATCTACCTATGGAACGGAGGAGAGAGCAAATGGAATCTTGGTCTCCATCCTACGAAAAATGGCCTCTTCTGATCACTTTAATGGGATCTATTCTTACCTAGTGCCCTTATGGCTTACCAGATTAGCTATCACTGGATCTTGAAAATGTCCCCATTCCATGTCTTTTATGGGCAGGAACCAGGAATACCTGCTCTCTTAGCCAAAGTATTATTCTCCTCTAGAGTTGAGAAACCTAAAGAAATTTATGAAAAGGTTGGCTCAGTGCATCATCCAACTAAAATCTGAGGCTATGACCAATTTAGCAAAAACGGTGACAAAAAAAGGGTAGGCTGCCAATGAGCTCTGAACCCCCTACCTTTAATGGTCATTTGTCTCAATCATTGCATATCAGATCAGATTTGGATTTTCCTAATCTGAGAAAATTTTTTTTTAAAAAATTAGTTTGGTTTGGTCATTTTGGGCGCTGGGTTGTGCCTCACACGAGTTGTATATTATTCTTGTGTGATCCTAATCAATGATTCAGGCGATCCCAAAAAGCACCCTTTTTAAGGCGCACCTGCCCATTCTGAAGTTCACTTAGGAATTCTTACCCTACATTCCCTTCCTGAGGAGCATTGTCAATTGCTCCCCAGATGAGCTTTGGTTGGCAGGGTCATTTTTATTATCCTAAATAAAATAAAGGTTGTTTCAGGGTTTGCATACCTCACTTACCTGTTTGACTTTTCCCCTGTCAAGGAATTTTTTGAGTAGGTTGGTTTTGGACCAACTCCCCCAGAGGAATTGGCATAACCAACCAATAGTAGGTGAATGTTTGGTGCTGTTGGTGCCCAAAACCGCTCCCTACTCGGTTAGACTGTTTTGGTTGCTTTCAATGAACCAAAGAATTATTTGAATATATTGCAGTCAGAACTGGGTTCTTTCTGGTCCTTTACATTATTCTGAAGTCATTGTGCGCTGCATGCTGCTGATCCCCAGTTTGGTTGACCTCAGTGGTCACTTGGTCCCAGTTGTTGAGGAACCAGAACTGGTGGTAGTTGGTGACTGATGGCCAACCCTGGACTTGAAGTGACCATTGGTTAATTTTCCGGTTGGGCCTCCCGCTCACCAGGTATTCACTGTCACTGAGGGGACCTGTCCCAGCGGGGCTCCCTCACCCACGGATGGTCTGCCTGGAAAGGGGTTGGACGTCCAGACGCACCAAACCGTGCACCCCTCTCATGCTTCTTTTGGGGAAAGCGCCTTCCTGGTTGGGATTGGAAGACTATCGCTGACAAGAGTCTGAGAGGGGGGCGCAACACAGCCAAGTTCTGGGCATGCATCCTTGGGCCAGGTGAGTTGATTCTGCAGCCCAGTTCTGAATTACTCTTGCCATTTGTGTTTCCTCGAGGGGACTGGAGTTTATCTGGGCTTTTTTTCATGGTGCTTGAGGCAACTCGCCACAGGAAGTCCTCATCATGACGGCATTCTGCTGTGGGGCCTCTCTTTGGGGAGGGGCCCTCCTCTAGTGGGGTGATGTAAGTCAAGTTTGTCTTGATTGTTGCATATCTGCTCAGATTCAGATTTCAGAATCTGAGCCAAATTGTTATAAAAATTACTTTTGGTTTGGTCATTTTTTGGGCGCTGGATTTTCCTCGCCCAAGTTGTAGATTAGGCTTGTATGATTCTAATCAATGATTCAGGAGAGGCCCTTAAAGGGAAGCCTTTATAAGGCGCGCCTGCCCATTCTGAAGTTCACTCTGGAATTCTTATTCTAGAATTCCCTTCTTGAAGAGCATTGTCAGTTGCTCCCCAAATGATCTCTGGTTACCAAGGTCATTTTTATTATCCTAAATAAAGAAAAGGTTGTTTCAGGGTTTGCATACCTCGCTTACCTGTTGGTCTTTTCCCCTTTCAAGGAGTTTTTCGAGTAGGTTGGTTTTGGACCAATTCCCCTCTGAGAAATTGGCATAACCAACCAATAGTAGGTAAATGTTTAATGCTTTTGGTGCCCAAAACCACTTCCTACTCGGTTAATCTACTTCAGTTGCTTTTGGTGCACAAAAAAATTATTTGAATATAAGGTGGTCAGAACTGGGGTTTCTTTGGTCCGTTACAATACCTACATTTCAAGTGTCTGACATGGTATTATACTAACATAACTGTACCGCTCTAGAAGCGGTAAGCTTGGATCAATTTAGGAGGGTCCTTTCACCATCACCTATAAAAGAGGCAATGCGTACTTCATAAAATTCTTGGCTACAGAAATTACCATCAATCAGGTACATGGCCAATTCCTACGGCCCTATTCACCTCCCAAAATTATTGGGGGGGGTGATGTTTGATATTTGCCCTCTCAGCTGCAAAATAGATATGTTTTGAGTCAAAATCAGCTGAAAAGTGGAAATGTTGGCCATTTTCAAGTTTACAATAATAATCTGAAATATTTAAATACTACTAATAATTATATCAACCAAAAGTCCCTGGACAATTCTTGGTGTAACCCCACAAATCAGGGTGATGCAATTTTGAATACTCCTCAGACAATAAAACAAGATTGAGCAGTCAGATTACTCCAACCATGCAGCAGACCCTGAGGGTGTCTATCAGTTGGTACTCCCTAGCCAAAAACAGGTCCATACAAGCCTTCAAAGTGGGGATCACCCCTTTTATAGGCATGGCAGGGTCCACCAAGGTAAAAAAAATTTCTCAGGTGTGGATTGGCTGATGTTCATTAAATTGTTATCTCAAGGGTAAGTATTGCCAAAATTTAATTCCCCATCTGTCATTCAGCCAAAGTGAAGCATGTATAATGAGCTTTAATAGGCTGAATGTGCATATTTCCTTATTCAGATTGCAACAAGCCATCCTGAATTTATTATTAAAACACTTTAACCCTCAATACAGCTTAAATAATGATCTGTCAGATATTGATAGGGTTCAGTTTTTTTATTTTCCCGCTCTTCTAAGAAAATCTTAAAGACCCAGCTTTCTATTAGTGTTTCATATTTAATTTAAATAAACCATTGAGGAGTCCAAAGGTGTGAAGCACCAGCAAGCAAGAATTCAACTGGATTCCTAAATCCCAAACTAGATCTGTGGTTGCCCATGCAACTACTTTATGAAGGGTAAGTTATTAAGTAAAGTAATTTCTTTCTGCATCATAGGTTGATAGCATTGACTCATCATTGATATGCCTTTCCCTCTCTTTTTTGTTCTAGTGCGTTAACTGTTTTATTTCAGTGAATAGCTCTGTTCATAGTGAATACAGAGCATTTTTTGCATGTGTCTCATTGTATGTAGGCAATAAGAAGAAATTAGGGGAATGATTCATATTTACTTCTAAGGGACTAGGGCTGAGGATATTATTCATAGAATGCAGCTGCAGTAGGTTGATAGCTTCCATAGTTAACAAAAAAAGTTATATATAGATAACCCACTATATTAGAGAATGTGTATCTGTCTTCAATGAAGAATGTTAGGGTTGGCCATCCACATTTTAAAAAGACAGGAACATCAAGAAAGCTGAGTGAATGATAATGTTGATCGTTTTGCCAGAAATGAATTATTGCGCAATAGTTAAACATTGGCCATGGTTCAGCATTTGCAATCATCCATGATTCTCTAAAATATTACAAAGCTTATTTTAGTTGGGTCCCACATCGATTGACAGAAAAACAAAAGCATTAACGTCTGCAAATGTCAGAATCACATTTAAGGATTTAAAGAGGAAGGAGAAGAATTTATAAATTGCATAATAATCGTTGATAGAAGTGGGTCCATCACTACAGACCGCAGAGTAATCGTAGAGCATGGTTGTAAACATCCATCTTTGCCTAAAGCAAAAGTGCTCAAAAGCCAAGATCTGCAAAAAAGTTGATTATAACAAGTCTTGGGATATGAAAGGTCCACTTTTAATTAATTACACTCCTATATGTCATACAGTGAATAATGACAGCTACCGTGAGCTAATTAAGATCTGAACTCAGAATAAAAAAGAGGAGAATTAAGCTTTTAATAGGTGTGATTTTACTTCAGAATGATTCCTGACCTCATAAAACTGGGAACATAATCCAGTACTTTAAGATCTGGTTTGAGCTGCTGGAGAACCAACCTTACAATTCTGACCTAGCTCTCAGTGATTTCACTTTTTGGTGTGATGAGGAGAACCTGCATGAATCTAAATTTTATTTGGATGAAGAGGTTTTGGAGGCGGTTTGAAGAGCGGTTTTGCATAATGCCACAATCTCTTCTTTCATTATGGAATTAGGAAGCTTGTCAAGAGATATATCAAGTACATAGAGGTTGAGGGAGATTATGCGGAAGGTGATGTTGAATTAATTTGAATTGAATTTATTTGAGGTACGCCGACCAGGGGATGGACAGTACCAAATCACAACACCAAAAATGAACAAAAATAAAACTACTAACCAAGTGGGAAGCGGAAACTGCTAACCCACCATGGCAGAGGGTGAGGAGGGGTCAGGGGGTTAGTTTTCAGAAAGACCCGCCCCAATCATGGGATGTTGGTTACAGTATCGGACCAGAGCAGAGAGCCAGGGCGTTGGGGCATCCGCATAGTGGGGGTGGAGGTCAGCGTAGTAAGAGTTTTCCACTTCCTCGTCAAGATGATGATGGGAAAGTGATTCAACAAAAGCTGCGAGGAGAATTTCAGCTTCTTTACGGGCTTTGGGAAGTTGGGTGAAAAGGGAGACACTGTGGCGGGTGATTTTGGATGAGAGGTTGAATGAAGCAAACGTTGTGACATTCATAACAGCAACTTTAGCATCATCGAATAGTTTTGAGATGTCACTACAGATGGATTCAGGGAAGTTGGGGGGAAGAAGAGGGTGGGCAGGCCATGCTGGAACTGAGCCACTGACTGGGCCACCTAAGTGCATAGTTTTGGGCACTGAGGAGAGGCCACCACAGCTAAGGCGAGCTGGTGGTCACTTTGGAAGTGGGCTGTATAGGGCAGAGGAGCAAAATGGCGAGGGGTAGGGGTTTCATCGAAGTCAGGAAGGAAAAATTTCTCCCAACTATAATTGAATTGGCAGAGAGGTTGACCTGTATGCTTACTAATGAGAACTTTAGCTGATTTGTCAACCTCAGCCAATAGATCCCATGGATTTTGGTTCACTGGAATAGTGGCGTTCAAATTTGGGTGGGTGGGATTGGGCGAATGGGCAGCTGCTTGGGTGCTGAGGTGGTCCAAGCATTGCTCTGATTGACTGGGGTGGATTTAGGTGGGAGAGTGAGGCTGGAGGTTTTAGGGGGCTGATTTTCCTCACAGGCCCACTGAACAAAATTGGAGGGTGGGAGGGGGCAGCAAAGTGCCCCATACTGAACCCCCAGAGGGGGGCTCATAAGCCGCACCAGCGAAAATGGCCTGAGGGCACACTTTTTTTGCATGGTTGAGGCCAAAGCAGAGGGAATAAATCTGCCTACCATTATTGACCTGAGCCCAAAAGAAATGATCAGGCGCTGCAGCCACACTAGCATGGGGTGGGATTTGTTGGGCTATATCAGGGTGGTGTGGGATGATGGTGGCTGTTGCATGAGGAGCAGCAAGGCGCTCCGCACCAGATGGAATGGCAAAGATGAGGTTGGGCTGAGTGCCATAATCCATAAGCCCCATTGACCAACTGGTCATACAAAACCTGGGGTGGAAGGTGGGATGGGAGGTTTGCAAAGGATACCACCAGGGTGGTGTCTGAAGGGAGGTGAGTACGGGTTGTGGTAATGGGGGTATTTTTATAAATTAGAGGAGTTTGTGCTGCCGCTTCAGCATCCTCCCAGATTGGAACCCGATGTCAAAGTAGCCCTTAAAAGGGCGGAAGTCTATAAAGCCAGCCAGCGCAAAGGCCGCAGTGGCTAGGTCAATAATTGCCTTATTGGCATATGGGAACAAACTCCCATAGTTCACTCTGAGGCAATAGCGAATGGCAGAGCGAGGGAGGGCGAGAGGATGAGGTGAGAAGGGTGGATGCGCGCCAGGTGGAGCGCTAAGTCCCGTGGGGGGACAAAACGGCTGGAAGCAGTGGGCAGGCTGTTTGAGTCCATCTGAACGCATTTGCCGGCAGGGCAGAAAATGCTAGGTGGGGGTGCACCGCTGCCCCACACCGGGGTGGCAGGTGGCAGAGCCGAGGACATCAAAGAATAGGCTTGGGCAGACGGCTGTGGATAAATAAAACTTTTATTTAAAATTGCTCAAAAGTGACTTTGAGCAGTAAAAGAAAGTTTTGGAAGGTGATGTTAGTTGAATTGTTTTTTTTCAGTAAATAATTTCTTTTTCTAAATGTCCCTCTTTTTACTTTTCATAATAATATGTTTGTGGGAGCATTTGACATGTTTTATACATTTACTTCCACCACTACTCCTCTAGGTCCTTGCTTAATCAAGTCAGTTGAATGACTGTTCCCTTGGCATTCTAGGTGTTCTCATGGTCCATTGAGAACTCAAGTGTAGATCCTGGTCAAACTTTTTAGAAATTCCAATAATAATAGAAACGAATTTTTCCATTGAAAACTCACTCTCTTTCTACTTGGCGTAACTTTCCAAGTGAATTATATGGAAAAAAGAAAATCTGGACCGCACACACTGTAGTTTTGCTCTGATGGCCTCAGATTCCCCATTGGCTGCACCAGTGTAGGGCAGCGGCTAAACTCTCCCCGCTATTTTCTGTCTAACAGGAAAACACACTCATATAGGCTCGCCCAGTCATACCAAACCCATGGTGATTTTGTTCCTCACAAGGATCTTGACGCCCACCTCACTTGTACCCAAGTGGTGCCCCATAGCCCCCTGGTGCTCTCCCTGAGCAACATGCATTTTGGCCTTTGGGTCAATTATGAGAATCTTTTCCCTTACCATGACCAAGCCATTATCAAAATGGCTCAGGTTGTGATGCATCCCGCCAGTTTTATTGACTTCTGCCCATATAAAGGGTATTTTGATCTTGGCCTCACCTTTGAAGCCAATGCCGCCACTGCGGCAACTGTGCCCCTGGTTTTCCAGGGTACCCCTCTCCCCACAATTTGGACCTGGTTCCCTATGGATACCACTATGGTGGTTCAGTTCGCTGGTTTGCCCACCACACCTTCCCCCTGAGGTGCTCCACCAGGAGCTGATGGAAGGTTTATCAGCTTATGGCTCCAACCTCATCTTGAAATTTGTGGTCCCAAATGGGGCCACACGCCTCTCTGGGCCTCAGGTATATGCCATGATCATCCCTTAATAAAATAAAATTGCTTTTCAATTCCCCTCGCACTGCCATCCCCTCTGCCCCCAATCATCCATTATGGGCCTGCGTTGAGGGCGGACGGACAATCTGTCCATTCTGTATTGAGTTGGACCACTTGAAACGCAAGTGCCCATCCTTAGCTGCTTCTGACGGCTCTGATTTTTCATCCACTGGCTTCCAATCTGCCACCCACCCCACACCAGCTTTGGTATGGGGTACAAACCTACCTCCCGCTCCCCCAAAGCCTGTTGTTGCAGCTGCGCCAACAGCCACCAATCATCCCCCTCCTCGCCCCAGTGCCACAAACGCTCCATCAAATTAAGCACAGATTTGGACCTTAGTTCGATCCCATGCATCCTCTTACAAGCCAACCAAACCTCAGGTATATGCTGATTCCCCAATTCAATTCAACCAAAACATTGGGATTTATTGGTTGAAATTGATGAGTCCAGGAATATAATTGAAGACCACAATATCCAAATTTAAGAAGTTTGTGTTTATTGACCACGACAGTGAGCTACCCTATCATTTATATGCCCCCCAGCAAAACGCTGAAACATTCCGTGGCGACCACCAGCTGGCAGTTGAAGAAACAACTAAGCTAGATTGTCATATTCTCCGCAAAGCTGCCACCAAATAAGTGGTTGTGCTCGCAGGAGGAATTCCTCCTCCCATTATTCCCTCCACTGCCAATAAGCTTCAAAGAATATGTTGATTGAAGCTCACAAAGCCACAAATGATGACGCCATCCAGAACGTGGCAGTGGTAGCGCAGAATACTATATCTAATATTACCCACACCAATATTACCACATGCATAAAGCTTCCTGGCGCATGCACAAAAGCTGAAGCAGCTTTGGCCAGTTATGTTGGAACTCTTATATACAACAGCTGTCTTCCTGCCACCCCAATCATCAGAAATTTATCTCTGCATCCCACTGACGCCCTGGCGCCCCTGCTCTCCACCGTAGCCCATTCCCTGCTTTGTGATGAAGTAAAGGCCGAGAATGAGCCCCCTGGTCCCCCTCCCCTTCCGCTATGATGGGATAAGCAGTTCCCGCTGTCCCACCTGGTTGGTTGTGTTCACGTTTGGTGTGTCATCCGCTCATTTAGGGAGGTTTGTTCGTTTTATTCAATAAGGATTTATTTTATAGGTTTTTGAGTTTTGGTAATGTCCGTCCCCTGGTTGGCTTAACTCAGTTAAATAGAAACTATACTTTCCCAACATGATGAAAATCTAGTGGATCATCCCATCGCCTATTACAAAAAAATATCTAAAGCTGAATGCAATTTACATAATTGAACATGAGTGCTTGGTTGTTTAATTACCGTTATATAATCAAAAACCCTATTCATATGGTTCATGTCAATATTATGATATTATTGAACAATAAGCCCTAAATAGCTATGGCTGATTGGCTAAAATCTACCAACCATGATTACTAGTGTACACATATATTTGAGCGCCTGGGATATGGCGATACTGAGTCAGGAAGGATAATTATTGGTTTGCCTCCAAATAAGGCGATAAGGTGATGTCAATTCATGAAGAAAATTTAGTAGGTCGCCTCAAACTAAGGCAATAGCAAGTACTAATAATAGAGTCTTCTGGGACCTCACAGTTACGAGGATTAACCGATGAGGATACGTTGGTAAAGAATAGTATAAGAAAAAGGGTCAGTATTGACCGAAGTTGCTGATATATAAGTGAGATGAGAAGAATGAAGAAGGAATATTGTTAGCAGGAGAGTGAGCGGAGAAGCGAGTATCTGCTGTTAAAAATTAAGTTAATTAAAGAGATGACATTGAAGCAATTACTTCTTATTTTATTCTATTTATTAATTGTGTTCCAAGGACCAATGGTCTCCATATTGTCCGTGCAATTGCTCAGTAGGCTAGACCCTATGCAAAATCTATTTGGCATATAGCAAGTATATTGCCAATTTTATAACTGACCTCTTCATAATAAAGACTGATCATGCATCCTTGCATTGGCTTCAACAAATGAGAGATCCTGACATGCGCCTGCCATGTTGGGCGTTAAAGCTCCTAAATACATTATATAAAATATTGCCTGCCCAAGAGACTAAAAACTGTTTTCTTGTCCAGATTGCCTATTTAACTCTATTTCAAACCTGATATTATTGATTCAAAGACCTTATAAACCGACATTAGATGTGGAAGGAGGAGCCTATCTCAATACAAAAAGAGTTAAAAAAGGTCAGTAGCTATCCTAATTTTAAATGTTAAACTCCTACAAGCTATTGTCAATCAAAAGGTTACTTTATATATGTCCCTATAAACAAAATAATATCATTAATGAAGATACTTACAAATTAGCTATTTGAGAATCTAAAAGTACTATTGGCTCAAGTCCCAGTGCTACCAGTAAGGGATGAACTCTCAATACATAATGTTTTAGAGTCCGTCTTTGTATGCAAAATCCAACATGCCCTACTCCTCGCCCCATATCAGGCAGTCTTTCTTTATAACCTATTATCACACAGTTATTATTGACGTCTTAGTACCTCTACCTCAAGAATCCAATGGCAATTGATTCATCTTTCTGGCTTTTAATCGTCTCACTAGGTGAATAGAGATCACATCCCTTTCTTCATCTTCCATCAAAGTTACAGCCTTGTTCTTATACAACCATGTCTTCACCCTATATGGTGTGCTATTAATTCTCTCAGACAGGGTTAAAACTTTTTAGTCATAACTAGTACAATAAAAAGCTGATGTAATTGTATCTACTCAAGTGTTTACCACCCCATATCATCATTCAATCAATGAGATGTTAAGGCAAATTAACGCTACATTAAATTCAAACCTTCAAACTATGGCCTCACCAACCCTCTATATTGTAATAGTATTACCTAGTACAATCTTACCTTACTGAATGAATAACCATCAAATCATCAAAATGTCTCCCTTCCAAGCTTTGTAAGAAAGGAAACATCAACTGTCTTTAAAGTACAAAATATGGCATACCTTGTCTTGACTGAACCCCTTAAAGTTATTATTAAAGCTATTACCCATGTTATCATCTGGCTTCAGGCTCTAGCTTCGGAAATTTTTGTCTATTAAAACCCCAAATAAACTAATTAGGTTGATGACAAACACTTCCCCTGCATTCTTTCCAGCTAGCTAATTTAGCCCTTTTTTACCATCACCGGCCAGGTGGAGGAATAAATTAGCTTCAACTTAGTCAGGAGCTTATAAGTTCATCTATAGGAGGGAAATGAACACCAAATTGTCAAGATTACTCGGGGTATTGTGTGTAAATTAGTTATTTAGCCAAGGGGGTGAAAGGCGAGTCAGTAGGGCATACGGCTATTAACCTGAAGGTTGTGGGTTCAATTCCCGCCCTTCACAAATTGATTGGGTGCCAGCCAAAGGAAGCTATTGGCGGTTGTAGGTCTAATAACATGAAAACATTACCCATGGCGTAACCAGAAAAATTTGAGTCCCGATATGGAGGTGGAAAACTTTCTTCAATGGAGTTGACCCTGTTCAGGTTTCATGTCATTTCTTTCTTTCATTTCTTTCTTTCGGTAATGCCTGTCCCCTGGTCAGCTTTCCTCAGTTAAATAAATAGTTATTTAGCCAATTAAGTCCATTTATCTCCTCCTACACTAAGATCTAAGAGGTAAAGTCTTCAGGATTTTACCTAATCTTTTTAATTATTATCCAGTTTTGGGGTTGAAACTCAATGTCAAGATTTCAATATAACTGGGCAATAAGCTAGTGTTCCAGTGAATCATTAAGTAGATGTGAAGTGAGCTCTGAGGGCAAGTAATAGGTTAGAGCAATGTGAGTTAAATCGATTGAATCAAATAGGGTTTAGTAATTGAGGAAATCTGTTGAAGCCTTGAGGGTTGAACAAATTCTACATTGATAGTGAATCAAGAATTACTAATCGAAATGTGTTAAATCTGTTGAGGAATACTGAATATTAAAGTTTGAGTGAGAGAGAAAATAAAGGGAGGTTTTTAGTTGAAGAAAAGAAGAAGTGAGTAGGAAGAAGTAGGGAACGCAAGAAGAGAGGGTCTTCCAGTTAGATCATATTAAAAATAAATAGTATCGGCATTGGGGTGATTGCCTCATATTTTTATATATAAGGTTATTACTTTTAATTGGGGGTCCAATGATCTCTATATCATTTGGCCGTTGCTCAGTGGGCTAAAACCTGCTCAATTCATTCAATGGAAATAGGCCATATCCACCAAAAAGTTAACAGTGGTGCTCACTACAGGGGGCCCATTTATCAACTAATTTCAACTTCATCAATGGTACTTATGGTGCAACCAGTCACTTTGATGGGGTACTACCCATGGAGGTTGAAATAACTCACTATGGGGAACTTAAGCTTGCTTTGGATACCTTACTTTAGGCTCAAACAGTGCTTTTTCATGAGTATAAGAATATTACTGAGCATCTCAACCATGTTTCCCGCTAACTGCTCCTGGTAGGTGGTCATGCTAGCCAACTTGCCAAACTCTTGAGAAGAACGACAGAGTGGCTAGACTTTGCAGAGTATAAATTAGATAAGGTTGTTAAGGGAAAAAGAAATCTGTAGTGACAGGCTTCCCCCATTTAACCACAATGGTAACATACATGGGTTTTCAAGCAGTTTGAGTTTGCCATAGAGGGGGCTTCTGATCAACAAAAAGCTAAACTATTGCTATCTGCATTGGATGTTTCAAGTGCTGATCAAGTTACTTGTTATCTTAAAGACAGTACTGTAGCTTACCAAGAGGTGAATGAGACCATAATTCGCCTGCTTGGGGGTAAAACAAAAATGGCTCAGCGCAAGGTGGACTTTTTAACAATATATTTTCAAAAAATGAGTCTTTAATACAGTTTGCAGAGCGATTCACTAATGATGCTCATGTGTAGTTGAGTGACAATGTCTTATCTAATGAGGAGGTAGGCATAGTGATGATGGCAGCTATCAAGCCCTACCACGAATTGCATAATGCTATGGCATACACTCTTCAGGAGGATGCAGTGTTACTTAAAATCATCCATCATTTATGCCGTTTATCCACCACTTTTAGTGCTCCCAATGTGGAGTGGAAGGATCCTGTATCTGCCATGGATATTCTGCTAAATGAAGGATCCCAAAAATATGGGGGTAATCAGAGGGTCACTCCTCAGCCACTTAATTCCTGGGCGGGTCTTCTACGTCCCTATTATGATCAAACCGTTTATCCTTGAGTCCATAATAAACCATGGTTCAATAGTAGACCTAGACCTTCTAGGGTTATTCTGAGACAAGTGCCGGTCCCAATTAGTTGTTTCTCGTGTGGCCAAACAGGTCATTATGCGGTTAGTTGTCAGGTCAAACCCAGGGTCCACGCAGTATAAGTTGTCCCATATGAACAGGGAAAAGGGTGAGCAGAGTAGAGATGGGACGCTCTGCTTCCACTAATTCAAGTGTAATTGTCCCTGATGTGCATTATAAATCACCCTGTGTCACCTCCGGGGAACACTCTGAGGATTTACTATACCAACAGATCCCTTACCACCTTCTGGCCTCAAGCCGTGGTAGAGACCCCAATAATGCAGACATGGGGTTCCACCAAGACGTGTATAAGCCATACGCCTGGCAAATCCTTGAGCGGAATGATACAATTGGTGGAGAACCCTCCACATATGTCGCTGCTTTAGAGGGGGTGGATGTGTCAGTTCCTGTAGAACAGATTGCTCAAGAGAGTATCCTCATGTTGGGGCTGGTGTGTACACTTTTCTGGGTAATCAAACGCCCTTGAATGTTTATGTATCAAACACCAAGTGTTCTTCTTATTTGGAATGCACCTACTGTGACATATTCATACAGAATACCAAAATTCAGGCGATCATTGATACAGGCGCTCTTGTCAATATAATATCCACCAAACATGTGGCTAAGCTTCTGCTGAAGCAAGATGTGGACCACCGAGTAGTGTATTTAACTGCGGGGGCACAGAGTACTGTGTCAGAAGGCGCATATAGCTCATTGCCTTTGAGGTTCAGTTCAGCCGGTGTAATTGCTCCAGCTGTGGAGTTGCCTAATGACCACTACGACATGTTGATTGGGGCTGCATTTATGCGGCACTTTGGGGCTGTGGTTAATATGGCGGATGAAACCATCAGTATCCTGGGACAACAGATCCCTATCTATTTTACTTCCTGCGGAGTCCCAGAGGACCCAATCCGCTCTAGGTAAATTAATCTTGCATACAGCGATGGTGTGATTCCCATAAGATATTGATGGATGAAGCGAAAGACCTGAACACTTCCAAACCAGATTTATGAGTACAAAGGGGATTCCATTACAAGCTGCAAATGCTTGGACTATCCCTTCGGGGTATCAGGTCATAATTGGGACAGAGCTCAAAATTGATATACTGGGAGGTCTATACAGAGGTTGTGGGGCCTTATCAACAATCGCGGCTCAAACCTCATGTGGCTCCTGGGTTACTGTTACCAGGGCAGGGGGAAGTGAAGGTGTTGGTAGCGAATCTGCAAAAGGAGGTGATGAAGGTTCAGCGGCACCAAGTGGTGGCTTACCTACACCTGGTTCCTATTGATGAGGTCCACCAGATACATGACTTTGGTTCCTGGGAAGATCTTGGCTTGCCAAGAAAAACCATCTTCAGCGTAATGATGGTGGTTCCACAGGAGACACTAACTGGTCTATCAGAGGATCAAAAGGACAGGGTGATGGATCTGTTCAGGAAATATTTCAGCACTTTTGCAACTAACAATCACGACTTGGGTTGCACTCATGAGGTTGTACATCAGGTGGACATGGGAGACCACCCCCTATCAGGTCATGACCTATCTGATGCTCGAAGGCAGCAGAAGAAGTTGTATCTGCAGAAATAGATACCTTGGTGGAACAGGGAATGTTGGAGCCGCCAAAGAGTCCCTGGGCATCTCTGGTGCTCATTGTCAAAAAGAAATATGTATCCAATTGAGTTGTAATCATCTATCAGAAGCTTAAAAGCATTATGAAAAAAGATCCGTACCTGCTTCAATGGATTAATGACGCTTTAGATTAGTTAGGTGGGGCCAAGTATTTCTCTGCTATGGACTTGATATCAGGGTACTTGCAGATCGAGTTGCCAGCGGCGGAACAAGAAAAGTGCGCTATAATTACCACAAAGGGATTGTTCCAGCCTACACATATGCCACAGGGTTTGTGCAATGCCCCTGCTACGTTCCAGCGGGCTATGGACACTATTTTGAGTGACCTAAAGCTGTCTTGTGTTCTTGTCTACCTTGAAGATATCAACGTGTTTTTGCGGATGTTCACAGAGCATTTTGAACACCTTGAGCAAGTATTCCGCCGCTTAGCGGAAGCTAATATCAAGATTACTCCCCAAAAGTGCCATTTTTAAGGAACAATTGGTATACCTCGGCTTCATGGTAGACTCTAAAGGGCTTAGTCCACAGCTGGCCAAGGTGGAAGCCATCTGCAAAATGTCTTGGCCAAGCATTAAGTGAGATATCCATGTGTTCTTGGGGGTGGTTGGTTACTACCAGCGGTTCATTCCCAACTTCAGCTGTATTGGGGCTCCACTCTTTGAGCCACTTAAGAAAAACGCTGCCTTCAAATGGACGGATCGATGTCAAACTGCTTTTGATGTATTACAAACCACGTTGGCTAGCGCGCCTGTTTTACAATACCCCAATTTTGAAAAAAAGTTTATTGTGCAGATGGATGCTTCGCTTTCTGCTGTAGGGGCTTTATTATCACAAAAAGACAATGATGATGTGTGGAGCACCCCATTGCATATTGCAGCCACAGTTTAACTGACCCTGAACAAAATTACACCATGACCGAGTGGGAGAGTTTAGCAGTAATTTATGCATGTAAACAATTCTGTGTCTACCTCCATGGGGTGAAATTCAAAGTAGTAATGGATCATGCCTCCTTGTGCTGGCTACAGAATCTGTGAGAACCTGAAGGGCTACTTGTGCTATGAATTTTGAAGCTTCAAGAATATGATTTTTGAGATCATGCATCAGCCAGGGGCAAAGCATCAGAATGTGGACTTTCTTTCTCAAGTACCCACGGTTGCCATTACAGCAAATGTGGCAGATATAATTTACAAAAAAATGATTATGGGCAAATATCATGATGAGCCACTGTCCATGATCGAAGTGTTAGATGGGCTTAGACAGGATACATTCTAGCGCAACGGGGAATTATATAAGCGGATGGGAATTGATGCTGAGTTTTCCAAAACCCTCTGCCAGGCCTGCAATCATTATGGATGCCCATAGGGCGGTAGGTCATGGAGGGTTGAAAAAAACGCTGGAGTTCTTGCGACCCTGCTACTATTGGGAGAGTATGCACTACAATGTGCTTGAGATGGTTAGTTGTTGCCATCAGTGCCAAGTGGAGAAACCATACCACCGAAAGACCACCTACCTGCTAGTTAAGCCTCAGTTCACATGGCATACAGTTTCGTTAGACATGGTGGGGCCTCTGCTGACTGGCGCGAACTGCTCCAAATATATGATAGTTGCCATCGACCATTTGACAAGATGGGTGGAAGCAAGGGCTATCAAGGATTTGGGGGCTATCACTAGCACTAAGTTCATCCTGGAGTGTGTTATACAGCGCCATGGTTGCCCGAAATTTATCCTAATGGACAACGCAACCAATTTCACATCACATATATTGGCCAAGTTGAACAAGCTCATGGCAGTCCGCGGGGTTTTAACTACCCCCTACCACCCTGAATCTAACGGTATGGTGGAACGGGTCAATGGGACCTTGGTAAATATTCTACGCAATCTTGTAAATTAGTGGCCGTCAGACTGGAGCACCCTTTTATCAACAGCTGTTTTCATGTACAATATCAGCTACCACTCAGCAACTGGTAAGAGTCCATTTCAATTGCTCTATGGATGACATCTAGTGCTTCCTGCATTGCTTTACTCCTGTGTGGAGGATACTGTTGGGTCAAACCCCACCACTATTTGTCTACATTAACAAATGCATTGATTAAACTCCAAACCGAGGCATATTCCATTAGTCTTTCCAAGAAGATTTGGGATCATGCGACTGATCAATGTAGATTCAGCAGTCTTCCACAGTTAGGGGTAGGGATTGGTCCTGTTTCATGACCAACATGGGTTTGGAAGAAGGAACAAGCTCGCCAGCATATGGAGCAGACTATTTGAGATCATTGAGAAGACAGGGCTGATGCATACACCATTAAGGCACCTGTGGGTGGTTGGATAATCAACTGAGTACATGCAAAGTTCCTTCAGCCTACAAGCAATAGGCGCTTATCATCCAGTCAAGGGGGTGATGTTGAGATTTCAATATGACTGGGTGTTAAGCTAGTGTTCTGGTGAATTGTTAATTAGATGCGAAGTGAGCTCTGAGGGTGATTAATAGGTTAGAGAAATGTGAGGTGAATCAATTGAATCAATTAGGGTTTGGTAATTGAGGAAATCTGTTGAAGCCTTGAGGGTCAAACAAATTTTACATTGATAGTAAATCAAAAATTACTAAGCGAAATGTGTTAAATCTGTTGAGGAATACTGAGGATTAAAGGTTGAGCGAGAGAGAGAAGAAAGGGAGGTTTTTAGTTGAGAAAAGAAGAAATGAGTAGGAAGAAGTAGGGAACGTAAGCAGAGAGGGTCTGCCAATTAGATCATATTAAAAATAGATAGTATCGGCATTGGGGTGATTGCCTCATATTTTTATATATAAGGTTATTACTTTTAATTGGGGGTCCAACGATCTCTATATCATTTGGCCGTTGCTCAGTGGGCTAAACCCTGCACAATTCATTCAACGGAAATAGGAAATATCCGCCAAAAAGTTAACACTCAATCTTAAAATTGATTAATTCTGCTGTTGGAGTTAAACCCAAGCTAAAAATCAATTGCATCTACTTCAAAAACATAATTGGATGCCTGCCAAAGCTGAGGAGAACATTTAGTTGAAGATCTTGTCTTTAAGGTCCCTGGAAACCTTACCCAAAGACTTGGTACCTCAGCCCCAAAACAATACTCTTTTTGGTTAAAGTGATTATTACTGTTCATGATAATGTTTGGTTGTTACTAATATCTAGCTAAAATCTAGTTAATCTACAATTAACTATAATTTTACCCTTACTTGTATATCTGTAAATAATCCATACTCTAGGGTATTTTGATACCTCATACTTTTACTTAAAAGATTGAATTCTTCCCCTCCATTCCATCTATAGTAAAAGAGATAGCTTTGACCCACTTGGTTAAGCGGTCAATGGAAAGAAGAATATATTGACGGCCGTGGAGACCTATGGACAAAGACCCTACCCACATCAACACTGACCACCATGTATGGCTCTTAAGAGCCACAACTTGATGTAAGAAATAAGAGATTGTATGACCCTGAGTCCTTTTAGTTAAGCATTCCTCAAACACCTCATGAATAGTCTCTATCCTTTGCTACCAGTAACACCTCTTCCTTAGCCATTCATAAATTTTTATTAACGGAACCATATCCTACACTTATTTTTCCTTAGAGGTATTTTTGTTCAAGAGAATAACTTCACATAGACCATTTAAATCAACTAGTTTAAGAGCATCTATCATAAGTCTGGATATCCTTTGCCATAGTTGGTAATTAATCCTTAGACTCTGGTGTCTCCAGCTTGCATTTTTTGGTCCAGACAATCATATCATATATGTTGGTTTCTTCAGGCACCAAAATGGCTAGTTTCAGCATCCACAACAATACATCTGAATTCTGGTGGGTAGCTATGGAGCTATGTCTTATAGTAGTTTTTATAAATCTTCAACTAAAAGCTCACCTAGCCAGACTGTTATAAGGATTCTTCATCAACTGAAGCCAAACTGAGGGAGGTATTATTGGTGATGCTGTTGAAATAAGTTCCGTATAAATAGACACTAGACTCTAAATTAAAAAAAGCACATCCAGGCATTCTCATTTAGTGACAATGTAGTTGTTTTTGGCCTTGAATAAAGTTTTACTGAGGTAGGCTACTAAGTGTTCCGCGTGTCAGTTATCTAACTGTGCTAACGTGGCTTCACAGTTACATCGTTGACATCAGTAAAAAGTAAAAAAATTTGGTTTAACTTCATAAATATGAGGATAGGTTTGTTAACTAGAGCAGTTATAAGAAGCTTGAAGGCTCAGTCCCTCTTGTGATTCGTTTAAAGAAAAATTTTCTTTTTAAGCAAATAGACTAGAAGTTCAGCGAATTTAGCAAAGCGTGTTTTAAACTTTTCATATTACCCCACCATCCTAGTAAAAGTTAAATATCTCTAAGACTTTGTAGGCCATCTTATTGATTGTGGCAACTTTGTCTGGTATATGTTAGAACCCATGCTTAATGACTTTATGACCAAGGAATTCCATTTGGGCAGAAAGTACGAGCATTTAAATGACTTAAGCTTGATGGATGCCTGCCTCATCCAGCTTAAAACTCCACATTGAAGCACCAAATGCCTATTGGAGGTTTTTAGGAATACAAAATTCCATCAAGGTAGATTAATACATATATAAACTTCAAGTAACCAATAAACAAATCATTGTTTGTTGAAAGATGGCTATGGAATTGTATGTTATGTTTGTAAATTTATATTGATCCAATTAATCCTTCATTGTCAATGTGTGCGCACTTGACTTGGCTTTTGAGTACTTTAATGATCTTCCAATGATCACTTGCAAGATCTATTACCAATAAATACTGTCTTTGTAAGGAGCCGTAACAAGTCATTGATATGATGCAAGAGCAATTCTCCTTTCTAGACTTTTAATTGGATTTTCAGTAATCCATGACAGCATAATGTCTTTTGGGATTCAAGATAAAAAGCCACGTTGAGAATTCACCCCCAGATTAAGCATTGAAAAGTCATCTATCAAAAAATATGATTTGCATCTGGAACCCTCTAAAAGATGGACTGGTAAGGTTCAAACAGGAGTTCTCACATGAGAACAAACAGGAGTTCTCACATGAGAAAAAACAAGTTAATATGCCTTCTAAGTTGGCTTCTCAGATCTCTACACCTTAAAAAGGGCGCCTCCAGTCAATGCGGTCTTAAGGTCACCAGTAAAGGAGAGCAATGAAGAACTCAACCAAGCAGTAATCAGAAATGTTTTGTAGGATCCTGGTTGAAAAAAAATAAAAAATCCTCTTGTCATTGCATCCCAACCCATCCTGTATATATTGAGAGCTTTTGTTTAATAAAGTATTCTATACACTTCTATTATCTGGTTGCTTCAACAGTTCTTTTTTATAACCTCAATCCCCCTTTGAACCCAAGCTTACAGTCTAGAGTACTTATATGCCAACAAAAGTGGTGCTCACTACAGGAACTTCCAAGCTTCATAGCAAAAACGTCTAACACGCAAAAAGTAATTTAACTCCAGTCAAGAGAACCAACTTACAGATTTGGTAAGGAGTGTGTTGGGAAATACTCTAGTTTGGGTGAAGCCTTATCTTTAGAATTAGATTTATTTATTAATAAGATCAATGTCAAATTATTTATTATTGTTACTAACATTGGTTTTATTATAACTTAAATTTAATTAAAATTAAGGACGAGATAAAAACTAAGATACTAAGGTCTGAGATAACTAATAATTTTATGTATATTAAAGCACTGAGCAATTTTTATGACAAAGCTGATTTACACCCTAATTAATTCTGGATAAATCGCCCCGTTAGTGCTCCATTGGCCAGTAAGATAGGGAAGAATGCCAAGCTGACTTAATAGATCTTGATAGTATGCCCAAGGTTGTATTCATTGTTTAACTCCTCTAGAACCTCTTTTACCACCTTATGTTTTATTTTAACTGAGGTAAGCCGACCAGGGGACGGACATTAGTGAATATATGTAAAACTAAGGAAATAACTGAAAAATATAAAATTGGGCACCCCAGGGTACTCAAGTTACCCCTGTTGCCAGCGGGACTGCCAGGTATGGGGGGTTGGTGCACTACTCTGAGAGGGTTTCCCCTGCTATGGAGCAGGTGTGAAGGAAAGGGTCTGTGTGGAGGAACCAGAGTGGGAACCATGATTCTAAGAGCACTTTTTGACTGGTCTCATATATCCATAGAGCCAGGCTTGGAAGTGCTCCAGTAGGTGGACATGGAATCTGTTAATAACCCCATGAATGGTTGGGACCGTGCCCTTGAACGCATCTAATGCAATTGTGTGGATTGTCCACATTGCAATGGGTATTATTAGGGAGCGGAGGGTAGATGGAATTGGTGACTTGATCTGGAGCGAGAAGATGCTCTTTGATATCGAGAATTCCTGTTCATTTTGGATCTTAAGAAGGCGTGCGACTTCCTGCCATATAGCTTTGGTTGGGGGGCATGTTTCTAGGCGGTGATGTAGGGATCCCTCCCCTCCACATACTGCACATGTTTCATGGTGGAGTTGGAGCGGTCCGCCGTCCTATAGGTCCTTCTCAGACAGCGCCAGGCGTTTGCTCTTATCCTTGGTTGTAGGAGTGAGTGGTGAGTCATTTTCCACATTGCCTTCTGTGTGGTTAAATCATAGGGAATGTCCAACATATCTAGTTATTCTATCCTAGCTATGCTTGTGGTTGTTGCGAGCATATCTCTCTGGGGGTGGTTTTCTGGGTTTCTTAGTTTTGAATTGGGGCTGGGTCGTCCCCTTCCCTGTATAGTACCCATGTTCTCTATGGTCCATCCCATACGGCGGATAGTTCAGAGGATATTTTTGAATTGAGGGGAGGTTCCATGCGTACCCGTTGCAGTAGGGTGCTTGGCAAGGTATGAAAGTAGTCTGGGTGGACTATGTGGGTTGGTTAATTTAGGCGCCTGTGCAAAGTTAGTCCTTGCTGCCCTGGACCAATGTTGTTGCGAAGGTCTGGAGCAAGGATTTCCTTTATCCAGGTACCTAGGATTTGATTGGCGTGGCTCTCAAAATCTATTAGTCCCATTCCTCCACTTGAGCATGGGCCAAATAGTGTTTCCATCCGTATAGGAGGGTGAGAGCCAGGCCACAGCCAGCCCTGGATAAGCGCGCAGATTAGAGTTATAAAGGTAGGTGAGAAGCTTGGGTTGGGACCATCTAGTACTAAAAAAAAAGGTTGGTGAGAAGGCGATCGCGTGGGCCTGATACCGCAGTATTGGGAGGATGAGCGAGTTATCAACTGTAGCTCGTCCTGTTAGTCCTGGGGTTCTTCCCTTGAGGGAGGCGACGCGTTTGGATACCCGTTGTAACAGGTTACTTTCCATTGTCTCATTAGCATATCCCCTGTTTCTAGCCAGATTCCAAGGTGTCAGACAGGAGTGGTGGTGGGAGGTGTTGCAAAGGGTAAAACGATTGGGTTTTTTCGTCGTGTGTTGGTATGAGGTTCTAATGTTATGGCCCAGTTGTTTGTGTATTTGCCTAAGAGGATGATTTCTGTCTTTCTTTCGTTGAGTGATGCATTGCTCGCCCTGGATTATTCCTCTAGAGTGTGTTCCAGCTGTCGGGCATATTCATTGTTTGCTATACCTGCTACGCAGTCATCCACAAAGGCCAGTATCTTGACTGTTGGTTGTCCTTGTGCGGTTAATTCCATGAGATGTGAGTCAGTTACTTGGAGGAGTGGGTCAAAGCTGAAATTGTATAGCAGTGGGCTGAGGGGATCCCCTTGTTTGAGCCCTCTGTGTGGTTTAATATTGTTTGTTAGGAATCCAGGGCCGCATACAGCCATATTTGCAGATTCTGTTAGGAGCATCGCCCATTTTATGAATTTTGGTGGGAGTTTGAAGGCTTGTAGACATTCTTTTAGGTATGGCCAGCTAACTCAGTCATACACCTTTACCTGATCCAAGAAGACCAGGGCACCAGTTGCTTTGGATCTGCAAATGTTTGCAGCAGGGTGAATGTTGTTCCAGACTGAACGCCCTGGTATAAACCCAAACTGGTTAGGTGATAGGACGTCAGATGCAATTGCGCCTAATCTAGCTGCTAAAATTTTTGTTAGAATTTTTGTGTCGGTGTTGGAGAGTGCGATTGGGCGCCAGTTGGCCAGGTCCAACTTGTCACCCTTTTTATACAAGGTTATAACGTAGGACTCATGGCCTCCTGGTAATAGGCGTGTTTCCAATAAGCTCTGGTTCATAGACGCCAATAGGAAAGGCAATTTGTTGAAAATATTTTTTGTAAAATTCGTAGGGTATCCCATCAGGCCCTGGGCATTTCCTATGTGGTGCACCACGAATTGTCTCCCAAAGCTCCTCCTGTGTAATAAGGGATAGTATATTGTAATTTGGTGGTAAACTTTGTATCTCGGCAGTTTGTGTAAATTATTTAATTTTTTGTAAATCTGTTGGCGTTTCATGATATAATTTGGTGTAATAGCAGTGTACTTCCGCCTTGACCTCCTCAGGGTCAGTTGCCATGGTGCCATTGGTCTTGCGGACCTGTGTGCATGTGGGCTGGTTTCCGCGGGAGTGGAGTTGCAGAAAAAGTATGTCAAACAGGTTTTGCCTTCCTTTATGAACTTACCTTTGTTTGATACTTTGATTCTGTGTTTGTGTTCAAAAATGAGATTGTTAAGTTGGGCAGAAATTTCTGCCCATTTGCGTCCCCAGTTGGGGCTATAGCCAGATCTTGGAGTATTTATTTCCAGGTGGTCTAGTTCTACCAAGGTATGCTTGATTGTGGCCATGTTCGCGGTGTATTTACGTGAAGCAATATATCAGGTTTTTTGATTAAATCCTTTTTGAAATTTTCCCATGTTCCGATGGGATCTAAAGTGAATGGGGCTGTGAAATCTGGGTTCGTAGACTTGTTTTCAACCCAGTTGGATATCTTGGGCAATTTTATATTTTCTGGGTGAAGCTTTCTCCAAGGCGACACCTGTGTGTGGGATTGGGTTGGCACTAACTGCACCGTAACTAATCAGTGGTCAGAAAAATTGATCTTTTTTGTTATGAATTTGAAGATTCTTAAGCATTGGGATTGTGGGACAAGGATGTGGTCAATGCGACTCATTGATATGAGCGCTCCCTCACATATGTTGGGCCGCGTCATGTGGGGAAGGTGTGATGAACTGGGGGGAAGAGCATCCTGTAAGCCAAGAGATGCCTTCATTGTGTGGAATTCGATGTGTCCAGGTGGGCATCCCCTGGGATTAGGCCATTGATCCATATTGGGATTATCCCAGCAGTTGAAATCGCCTAACATAATGGCATCTGATGGGAGGGTGAGAGTAGGAATGTTTTCAAAAAATTGTTTTCTCTCAGTTGCAGTGCACGGTGTATATATACATGCTATCAAAATTATTTCCTCTTGGCATGTGATTGTTGCTACTAGGACTCAACCATGTAAGTGTGATGACAAATTTGTAATTTTAAAATTTTTTGTTGTTTTGGATAATCACCCCAAGTGAGACATCCATACTAAGTGTTGGTGCGACCCTGGTTGACCAGGATTCTTCTTCCCCTTGTAGAAAGTGGGCTTCTTGGATGGCCAAGATGTCTACAAGAGGTTTTCGCAGGAATTCCAGCTTTTTGGTTTGGGACATATGAGCCCTAGCTCCCGCAATGTTTATCATCCCTATTGACACTGAGGTGCCCATAGCACCTCATGAGTGGTTGGGAGGGCCCTCTGGCCCTATCCCACCGCGGCTCATTTTGGCCATGCTCCGCGTCTGTACTCCAACTCTTTCACTATCATTGTTGGTAACCTTGATCTGACACAATGATTCTTGAGAATTGCGGTTTTTTGCATTTGTGTCAACCTTTCCCGCACAGGTCTTGTGTTGATTTGATGAGGATTGTTGTATGGATTCTATATTTTTTAGGTTTGACTTTATTGAATTCTGCACCACATTTTCGCCCAAATTGTAGTTGCATTGTTCCTCAGTATGTGCATGAATGATGTCACTTTGTGACTTGGTCATGTTAATATGAAAATTTTTGACCTGGGCATATTGTTCTGTTTGGTTGGCTTTGTTTATTCGAAATATCCTCCCAAATTTGTCTGGGGTTAATGGCAGACTCCGCGTGTGCTGCCGCTTCAGCCACTTCTCGCTTGCGGGCTTTTTGTGCCACTTTACATTGTTTTCTTGTAACTGGGTCCACAATGGAGTATAGTCCATCTTCACCCCAGCGGAATGGGTGGTGACTGTCAGTCATTTTGGCGAAGTTTTCATTATCTTCGTCCATTGCTTCCTCACAATTATCATTTTCCATTAAGCCCTCTTTCACAGGGCATGCGTGTTCCTTGTGGCCCAGTGAGTCACAGTGGTTGCAAATGGGCATTGCGCGTTCTGGTGTAACTCAGAATGCAGCTGACTGGCCCCATCTTCAAAGTGAAATTCAACTGTGCAGGGAATTCTGGATTAGTCCTCTTCCACTTCTGGGAAGGGATTGATTATAGCATAGCTTTGCCCATGCACAGGTTGGGCATCAGGCAAAATCGCTGTAATTCAAGTTGCTGAATTTCTCCATAGGCCATGAGACCTTGGCGGAGCTCCTCCTCAATTACCTTATGAGGAAGGTTGGTGGGGAGTGAGTCAAAAGAGGTGAACAAAGTTTTCGCTTTGTTCCATCTGGTGTGTGCAGTGTGCACAATTTTTTGCCCTCAGGGAGGGCAATTTCCACACAGACTTTTGCTGCAGCATCAGCTTCATTGGCTGTTTCAAAACCAATATCGATCCAGCTGTGGCCCATGTTGTTGGTGGCTACATACACCGCGTGAGGGAAAAATGAGGGCTGTGCCTCACATGTTTTCTCCCACAGGGTTGGTGACTCATCCCCAAGGAAGAGTCTGATCCCGTGTTCCACCTTTGATAAGGGTTGGTTGAACTGAATGTACATATATTGCGCATGCTTTACAGTGAATACCATAAACCCAGATGGTGTCTGAATTTGCAATTTCTTTGCGGATTGGGTTCCTGGTCCCCCTCCAGGGCGTTTCTTGCCCTTAGTTGCACCGTTAAGCGCACCACTCGCTGCGACGCTCACCCATGTTGTACTATTTTTATTAATAAAGTCACCCATCTTTCCTGTGTGTGATTATCCAAATTTGCTGTTTAAATCGAATTGTAGTAACTAAAGTGATTGTTATGAGAAAGAAAAGCTTTTACCACCTTATGTTACTCATTATACCTTACTCTCTATTGGCTTTCTAACTGCAGATAATGGAAATCATTTAGTTGTGCTACCACTGTAGATTTAGTCCTTCCTCAACGATAGATCCTGATCTACTTTAACTCTGGATCTGGATTGTGCCATCACCTCCTATATTCTTGAATATACTTCCACCCTCACATGTAGTATGCACCTATCCCTCATCACCATCTTGATTCTCTCCTAGTACTTAAATTTTATAAATTTTTTATTATAAAATACATCATATTTCCTAACTCTCAATGGTGAAAGTCGTTTAGCTCATTGGCATATGTCAGACTATTACAAGTGCAATTATCTAATAAGAGTGTAGCAGTTATAAATAAAGATTAAAGTACGGATGAAATAGGCAAAAGACCATGGTCAATTCTCAGTGGAACCCCTTTAATTGAGGGTAACAATTTTATGGATAAACATGGACAAACTGTATGATTTCTTGGTAAGCAAACTGCACTGAATATACGCCAAAATTTGGGGAGTCCATTAGAGGTAGCTCCCCATCCCACTGCTAGTTCCACTCAAACACCTAAGCGGGGATCACCCCCTTTTATAGGCTTGGCGGGGGTCTCCTAAGGTGCAACTATTTTCTCTTGCAGTAATTGGTTAAAATATATCAGATTGTTACCTCATGGGTTTGTCTTACCTATGATTGACCCTCCTTTGCAGTTTCAATAAATTGAGGTGAGTTTGAAAGCTTTGATAGGTTGACAGCCCATTTTTTCTAAATAGGATCAAAGTAAATATCAAACTTATGCCTATCTCAGTCTGAGCCCAAAAAATTTAAATACTAAGCAGTAAATCATAACAGGGTTCTCTTTTTACCTCATCGCTGCTACCAATAAAACCTATAAAAAATTACTTTAAGTTGTTCTTAGTGTTTTATTATTTTTATTAGTGGTGTAGAATTCCCTTGATAAATTGCTGAAAGTTAGGTAAAAAAGGCACCGGCAAGCATTTTCACCACCTATAATTAAACAGCGTAGTTTATCTATACCAAAGATTAGTTAGCTTACTGTATAGCCTTGCTATACAGTAAGACAAAAATTTGGATGACCATCTGTTAATCTTTACACATAGCTCATAAAGGGACCTCACGTTACATAGTATAATCCAGTAAATCAAAACTGTCCTAATATGAGGCGGCTCCCCTTACAGCCTAAAAGCTTAGAATTTCGGGTCATTTTTAATTTACTTTACCTTCAGTTGATCAAATCCATTAACTAATTTATCATGAAAATATCAACAGTATTAAACAACAATTTTTAAATGTGTTCTAATCTGTGAGAGGCCGCACCTGTCAAACCTGAGCTACTACTATACCTTATACAATGTGAGACTTATATTCCTTTCCAAGCTGCCCTTAGGATAATAAACCATCGGAGTCAAACACTACTTACAGAAGTCTCTCTATCGATTTGCCCACTTTTGGTTAAATTATAGTTTGACATTTAGTATAAACAGCTCCACTTGTTATCGCCCTATTCAAATTACCTATGTCAATGCATTTAAAGCCTGCTGCCCCACGTGGGGCAGTGGTGAGCCACCTCCTAATGTTTTTGGCCATTTCCAAAACGTGCTCAGGCTGGCTTGGCTAGCCCTCCAAATTCTTCAGGACGCTATGTCCCTCCTAAGGACTTGGCCTTACATCTTTCCCAAACCCAGGTGTTGCCATGTTGCCCCTTGTGCTCCACTTGGAGCAACATGCAATTGGCCTTCAGGTTGAATATGGTAATTTTTTTCCCCTATTCAGATAAAGCCATTATCAAATTAGCCCATACAGTTATGAAACCTTCAGGCTTCATTAACATCCACCCCTTTGAGGGGTATTTTGATCTTGTCTTCTCAAGTGAAGCTGATGCTGTAGTAGCAGCTACATTCTCCCTGGTATTCCAGGGCACCCCCCTCTAAACTACTTGTATCCAGTTGCCCACTGATAACACTCTTGTGGTTCAGTTCGCGGGCTCCCTACCCACATACCACCAAAAATTTACATAATGAGATTATTGCTGGATTATTGGAATATGGTTCCAATCTTATACTAAAATTCGTGGTTTCCAATGGAGCTACCCACCTTGCAGGCCTCCGCACCATTACAACTATTCATCCAGTATCAACAGAAGTAGTCCTCTCATTCCCCCTCATACAATATCCCCTCTGCCCCAGACCATCATTTCTGGGCTCATGTGGATAAGTGCGTACCATCTGCCCTACCTGTTTCAAACTGGACCGTTCAAAATGGTGCTGCCCCTCCATCACCCAAGCTGCAGCCCCCACACCCAACTCTTTGCACGCTGATCCCATAGCTGATCCAATCACGTTTTTTGAATGGGAACTATCCTTCCCCCTCCCCCAAAGTGGTAGCCACAGCAACCACTGAATCAACCATTCAAAAATTACCTCAACGAACCTCTTCTCCTGAACCCACCAATCTGGATCCAGAATGGACTCAAGTGAGTTTTAAGCCATCCTCCCAGTCACCCGCCAGAGATCATCCTTATGCAAATAAGCCAATAATATTCATCCAAAATTATGGGATTACTTAGTTGAGGTTGATGAATTGGTTGAGCTTATTTCTGAATCCAAATGGGTGGGCCTCCTCCTTTGAAATGTACCTCAATACTGAATATGCAGCCCAATTTCCAACGCCATTATGTTCCTAGCCCTGGTGCCACCCCATTCAAAAGTGATTAACAAGTAGATTAAGAGGCAGTTGCTATAATGAATGTAGTTCAATCCATAAAGATGTTTCAAAATCAGTTGCAGTACTGGCTGCGTGCCTGCCACCTCCTATCCACCCTAGTACCTTAATCTTAAAACACAAAAAATAACATATCTGCTACTACAAGGTGGCGTTTACAGCAGTTAAAAAGTTGTGGTAGTTGCAAAGTTCAGACTAAAAGCCCGCATTACCCACAAAAACCTTAAAATCATTGCCACCCTACCTAAAGTAAGCCTTGAGGCTGAGAAATCCCTTACAACCTACATTTCCGCCATCCTCATCATACATATCGAGTTGCAAGCACCTCTTTGTTAACTTGACCCCCATTTCCATAATGTGCCCACTCCAGTTCTCTCAGCTTTGTGCCATTACATGTCTGCACCAGATGAGGAAAAAGAGCATCCCAATCCCCCTTCACCCTCCGCCATGATTATAAAGCGGTTTCTGCTTCTGACTTGGTTGGTGTGTTTTGCTTTAATTTTGTGTCAGATTGAGTGGATCCATCTGTCTCTTTTCACCTTTATTTTAGTTTATTTTTCTTACCTTTAAGCTCTTTTGAGCATTGGTAATGTCCATCCCTGGTCAGCGTACCCCAAAATAAATTATAACATCACTTACAAAATCTATTGTAATCTGGCTAATACCCATATCCTTCAAGTAGTAGAAATGCATCATTACAAGGTATCTTAACATATGGGACCTACACAAGCTTTTCATTCTGGTGTTGTGATTTCCACAAAGCCGCCTCCTTGTTTTTCTGCAATAACTGGTATTTCATTTTATATAATCCCCAATTAATCAATTGAAGTCTGGAGCCAGCTTGCTATACTGGTAATGTGTTTCTGGTTACCTTGAGGATATCTCAACAAAAACATACTACTCTCAGAATATTCTTGCAGACCTTGATTGATCAAATTGAAGCCCTACATTAAGCGCTACAAAAAAGCTATCAAGAATTACCCTCTAAAGATTGCCTTGAATTGAAGGTCCTGAAGGTCCACGTGGCCTCCAAGAGCCATTTTGTTTCTTGATATTTGGTATAGACAATTTATTAGAACATGGAAGCAAGGTGCAAACTGCGAAGCATCTTTTAAAGGATCAGATTATAAACTTTAGTCCAAGGGTATAAGATCTGCCTACGTGGAGTCTTTTTGGATCCCAGAGTCGCATATAATGCCTTGACAGATGAAATGGACAATTCTAGTGTGTTCACTAGGGCAACCAATGTTTGCCTCGCTCAACTCAAAAACACTTTTCCCAGTTATGAAACCCATCTGAGTAGTTATAAGAGCTGATTCCTGCTTCAACTGCTGGGATTCAAGTCCTTATGGAGCAACAAAGCCTCAAGACTTCCGTTGCTTCCCTAAATTAACACTGAGTATAAGTTAAAGATGAGTTGGAATTTTTTGATGACAACTGGATTAGCAAGCTCCATGTACTATGTGAAGACTGAAATTTCTATCCTGCTCCGATCCCTGCTGTCAACACTCTCTCTACATTTTTATAACTACTTATAAACCTAGTTTTAAAGAGATATTTACCCCAGGACATGTTGGTATAGCCTCCTTCCTGTATGCTTACAAGAGCTCTATAAAGGATTCGACCAACCACTAGAAGTTGAAGCATATTCAGCCTTTCCTAAATAGCATAACTCGTGAAATCATGACTCCCCATATGAAGGATTGTCAATTATGTGATCAAATATTTACAGTAATGACTAAAGAGTTTGAAATAACATACCATTACCAAGAAAAAGCAGGCATATATGGCTCTTCATCTGAATAAGAGAGAGTCCAACGTAATATGCCAGTAAGTTCTATGCTAGGCTCAACCCTTGGTTACCACTAAAAAAACATATATTCCGCTATAACAGTAATGGTCTCTACTCTGGGATCTTATCCAAAGTTCAATTACATATGATCGGATGCAATAGTAAATTTAACTTCATTTTGGATATCAAAAAATCCCTGATGAAATACCAGCTTTAATTCTAAGTTTGGAGGCCACTACCTCAGCATCCACTAACTGACCTCATTTTCACATGGTTGATAATAGAAAATAATACAAAGCTTTAATTTACTTACTTTAATGGATCTCATCATAATGCCAAGAACTGCTGCAAAAGGCTTGCCAAGGAATTGGGAAAAGGGCTTTCAACATGAAAGACTAGGCGTTTCATGCTGAACTTCATATAACTCCTCAACATACCTTAACTACTCGTACTGAATATCATGTTATTAAACCTGGAGAAACAAGTTGGCTACTTGATTATAAAGAGCCTGATACTGTTTACTGTTCTTTCATTGACTCTCCTATGTTTCTCACATTGCACTCTTAAGATAATAGCTTCATAACTTTAGTCACCTTTCAGGTTCATATGGTTCCTGTTTATAATATTATCCATATTGGATCTCAAGTATGTAGTATCTCTTCAAAGTAAATGATATGCATTAAGATTGACTCTGACGCCTCACAATCTTTAGTACAGCACAGCTTGGCCACTTTATATGATATGATTGGGGCCTACTCATTATTGCTTATCCATTTTGGAGTATAATGCTAAACACCTCATTTGTTGCCCTAAATTACCCCAGCTACAACCTCCTCCTAGGAACCCAGTTTCTCCGTGACTACTCTGACATGGTACATTATGATGGTTATCTTATCCATCTTTAGGACATAGAATTCCCCTAGTTTATTAAACCTTTTGAGATACTAAGACATAGATCAAAGCTTGGGCCTTTCTTTTAGAAATGAAGATTGGTCAATAGGATAGAGTACTATTTGATTATCTTGCTTGTGTAAATACCCCCTCCTGTAATGGATGGACACAAGGGTATGCCACTTTATCTACCTATGCTAATCGTTGTAACACCCAAGTCCCAGGTTATAGCCAACAACAGGATCTATGTTAGTATTCCTCCAGGGCAACTGTTAGAGACCTAAAGCATGGATAATCTCTCATTGAAGGATGTCCTGACCTGCGTAAAGATCCTGGATCCCGCTTATGCTAGACCATAAAAGTGTCAATAGAAAATAAAACCAATAAACTTAAGAAAGTGTGAGGTAATACGCCAGCTGCTTACATTCACCTGTTTCATGTAGAAATTTTGATGATGTTATACTTTTGAGAGCTTACAGGATTTTAGTTTAGAATCCTCTCCTTTGGTAGCCCTGGTAGAGACATCTTTTTGTGATTAGTTGATTAGTGAACAATTGCTAAAGTTAAGATGTTGCTAGAAGAATACCTCGACATTTTTTGAACTCTAATTATGTTTCAGCAGTATGAAAGGCATTTTACACCATGTGGAGACTGGAGAGGCTAAACCAATTGGTTTATTCCTATTGAAAAGACTAAGGTTAAAGAAGCTCAGGTGATTGTTGAACCTAAAAAAATATTGAATGCTGGACTGCTGATGCCTTCTCATAGCCACTGGGCCTCCCCACTCTTGCCATTCTGAAAAATGTTAGTCAGCATGTGGTGATAAAGCTACCAAAGGTTTAACTCTATCACTAAGAAATTAGCTACTTGTCTTGGATTAATAATTTATGGAACTGACTTGCTGAGTCCCAGAATTATTCTGTAAAGTATCTTGCCATAGGGTACTTAAAAATAGAGCTGGCGTCTAAAGATCAATTCAAGTGCGTTCTTATTGCTAATATAAGACTGCTTTAGCCAACTTGAAACCAAAGGGTTTTTTAATAAGCCCTACATATTCCAAAAAGTCTTAGATGGGATCTTATAAAACTTGAATTTGTCCTGTGTCCTCATCTATCTCAATGACATCACTGTATTCTCAAGGGACAGTTAATGTCACTTGGTTCACCTCAGGGAAGTGTTTAACCACCTCTGGAGGACTGTTAAAACTTAACCCTTCAATAGTTTTTTCTTCCCGTCTTAGTGAAATTCCTCATACATAAGTTTTTGAAGCAAGGCATCCAGACCATTCCTGATTAAATCATAGCCTTTCAGAGAATAATATGCCCCCAGAGAGATTAGGAATATTCAATTATTCCTCATAATAGTGGGCTGCTAGCTCCAGAATATACCTTAGTTCGTTGACCTAGCTGAGCCTCTTATTTTTATTTTTCAAAAAATGGTACGTTTTTAATGGCGACCTAAGAAGGAACAGGTTTAATATGTTGAGAACCGCCCTCTGTACAAAACATATGCTATTTACCCACAGTTTGATCACCAATTTTTTATTCAATGACGTTAGTGACATGTCAGTAAGAGCCATCTTAGCTCAACACAATGAGAATTAAGGTTACCATCATGTGGCCTACTAGAGCAAAACCTTTTTGGTAAGCCCAAGTAAAATTATATTGATACCAAAATGATGGTGCCTAGCTATACTACTGGCAAAAAACACTTTCAACCATACTTGTACAGTATATATTTTATAGTCATCACTGACACTTTTTGATCCGATGGTTTCAGCAAACAAAAGACCCTGATGTCATATTGACTAAGGGCTCTACACTTACCAGATTAGTAATTAACCATCATTCAGCGCGCCAACTTCTATGCGCTTAACTTTAGAAACAAACTCACTCCTCAGAGGATCTACTCCGTGAGTGTTAGGCACCTGACAACATTCACAAACATCACAATCGCTCTCACTAAAAAATCCTTCTAAGATGCCACCCTTGATGCATTGAGCGCTTTTGTTAACTTTTCTGCGTCCATGGTAGCCTTCTTGATACTCTTAGAAATTCTTGATATACGTTGGTTCTTGGGACACAATGGGAATCTTCACAACCTCTTCCTTGGCGTTATCAATATCAAAATATATTCAATAGAGAATGCCTTCATTTAAATTATTCAAGCTTATACTGTTTACTGGAGACAGAGTATTTGGTTAACTCTATACTGGTTACTGGTAATTACTAACTAGATACAACACAAGTTCAAATGAAAAAATAAACTCAAGGTTCTGTAGAAAGGTTTTTATTTAAGTATAGAGCGAAGTAGATTATACTTTAGGGTGATTTTAAAATAAAAATGAATAATACTATAAAATACTTGTGAATTAGAGGGATAGCAAAGGAAATTTTTGATATCCTCTAGTCAGACGTCTTCTGACTGCTGCTTTCATCTCTTCAGTAATGTGTGCAAATTTTTGTATGTGCAAGATCCATTTTGTGGTGTTTACCCCTGATCCTGGATGTTCAGGGGTCTTTGTACTAGGTACCACTTCTGGGTTTTGTCTCATTTTAATTGCTTTGGGTATTGCTTTGTTGCTTAATTTGGTAGTACCCTTCTCAGCTTCAGGGTCACGCGATGGCGCTCCTTTAATGCACCTTGTATAATGTCTTTGAGTCACTTGGGGAAATTGGATCATTGTCAGATTTGATAATATTCACTTTTGACCTTCAAAAGCTCTAATTAGCGTAATTTGGCTCATATATTATGTTATTACCAGAGAATTGTAATTATTTTGGACTCCTGAACTTATAAAAAGGGTGCATTTTTTATTATTTAATTGGGGTAGGCTGACTAGGGGATGGGCGCTACTGGTATGAACTGGATAGGTGAAGTAAGAGCAAGATTTAGGCACCTCAGAGTAGACAAGCTACCCCTGTTGCCAGACGGTACCGCCAAGTGTATGATGGTTGAATACCCTATTCTAAGGGGCCTTCCCTTAAATGGAACAGTTATGAATGAAGGGGTCACATGTAGAAACCAGATTGGGAACTATGACTTAACGAGTCTTTGTTCTTCAGCTTCATGTATCCGTATAGTCATGCTTGGAAGTGTTCCAGTGATGTAGTTGAAATTTGATGACTGTCCCGTGAATGGTCAGCATAGTTCCCTTGAAAGCATCCTGCGACACTGTGTGTATGGTCCACAGTGCAATGGTGACTTTAAGGGAGCTGAGCATGGGTGGTATTGGGGATTTGAGTTGAAGTGCAAGGAGGATTCTAGATATTGACAGCTCCTGGTTGTAGTGGACCTTAAGCATATGTGCAACTTCACGTCATATGGCTTTAGATGGCGGGCGTATTTCAAGGCGGTGGTGTAGGGTGCCATTCCCTCCATACACTGCAATTGTTGCATGAAGAGAGTTGAAGCAGTCCGCTGTCATGTAGGCTCAACTGAGTCAGTTCCAGGTGTTTTCTCTTACTCTTGGCTGGATGTCATGGCTTGAAGACATGATTGAGGTTACCAACTCTAAGGATAAAGCTGGTCATCAGGAGGCCAAAAAGGTTAAGTTAGCAGTCCTCCCTGACCTCAAACATACCCTGGACCAACGTTGGGTTCAGGCGAGATATGCCCTGGTTGGTCCTAGGGATGTGTGTGATGATAAGCCCTGCGTTACAGCAAGGGCGTTAAAATGCACAAACTATACCATGAATAACAACGATTAATTCAGTTGCTCAGAAAATGGTGTTTCAAAACTCGTTCAATTTTTAAGATTCTTAACTCTGGTCAACCTTTCCTATAAACAATAACTCAAGTTTTGTCAATCTCAAGCTATAGCGCCCTGGATGATGGAAGCATGATCTTAATGGTGCACTTAGTCTTAACACCATTTCCATCAATTGACAATTCCCCCTAATTGTTTATATATATTTCCACAAGACCACCTTCCTCGTTGGTTGGATTCCTAATAAAACTTTCCGGGGAGCTTTACGTCTTTAGTATGTTTCCTTGGGCAAACCTGTGCGCGGACCTCCTCAAGGAGGTTTTTAACAGCGTTGGTCAATTCATTATAACTAAATCATCACCTGTATCTTGTTCACTGCTCAGGCTCCCTGGTCCCCTCCAGATCAAAGCGCCCAAGAAATCCTGAACTGACCTTCACTTAGAGATGAACTCTTTTTTGGGGTCCAACAAGTTATATTATCTATTTGCTCTCCTAATATATACCGCGCTGTACACCCTTGACCTGAATTAAATTTTCTATGACATCCTCTGCGGTGGCCTGTTTACCATCCTGCTAACAACTAGTTTCATGGAGGTATGGCTGTGCATCTCAAACCATCTTGCTGGGAATGGGAGAGTTACAGACACTCTCCCTACACTGGAGGAGTGGATGATGTGCGAGCCTAGTTATTGCCTTCTGTGTCATGAGGCTGTAAGCGATGGTCAAAACATTCAGGTAGTTGATCCTTACAATGGCTGGGTCATATAATGTGTGTCCCTCTGGGGGTGATGTTCCATTTTCTTTAGCGAGAAGCTTGCTCTGGGCCTTCCCCTTCCCTGACTAGTGCCCATAATATTGACTGTCCATCCTATGTGCTGGATGATTCAGAGGAGGCGTTTGAAGTGAGGTGGGTTCCATGTGTGCCCTCTGCATTGTGAAGTTTGTGATGTATGTGAGCAGGCTATATGGGTTGTGGGGGTTGGATAGTTTGAGTGCCTGTGTAAAGTTGGCCCTCGCCGCTTAGACCAGTGTTGGTGTGGAAGGTTTGGGGCTAGGTCTCCCTCTATCCAGGTGCTCAGTATGCGGTTGGCGTGGTCTTCAAAAGTCCATAAGCCCATTCCACTGCTTGTGCACAGGCTGAAGAGCATTTCCACTCGTACAGGTGGCTGGGACTCAGGCCACAGCCATCCTTGATTTAGGGCATGTACTGAGGAAATTAACAAGGGCGAGAAAAGGATTGCGTGGGCGTGGAACCACAGCCTTAAGAGCATAAGTGAATTGGCAACCGTTACTTGCCCAGTTAGTCCCAGTGATCTTCCCATAAGGGAGGCAATGCAATTAAACAGCCGCTGTAATAAGTTGCTTTCAATTGTCTCATTGGCATACCCCCTGTTACAGGTCATATCCCAAGGTAGCAGACAGGGTTGGCTGAGGGGATGATGTGAAGGGCAGGATGATTGTGTTGTTTCTTTGTGAGGATCTGTGGGTCTCAGATGTCATGGTCCAGTTGATGGTGCACTTGTCTAAAAGGATTATTTACATCTTTTTTTGTTGAGTGATGCATTGCTCACATTGGAATACTCCTCCAGGGTGCTCTCCAACTACCGGGCATCTTTGTTAATATCTATGCCTGCCATGCAGTCATCCACAAAGGCAAGTGTCTTGACTGCTGGTTGGCCTTGTGCAGTGATGCCTGCGAGGCGTGAGTCAGCAATGCAAAGGCGCAGACCTATGCTGAAGTTATACAGCAGCGGTATGAGGGGGTCCCCTTGCTTGAGCCCTTTGCATGGTGAGATTGTGCTGGTCAGAAATCCAGGGCCGCAGACAGCCATGGATGAAAACTCTAGTAGGTGCATTGTCCAGTCTATGAATCTGGGTGGGAGCCTGAAGGCGCTCAGGCATTCCTTCAGGTATGGCCCACTAACGCGATCATATGTCTTCTCCTGGTCCAGGAATACCAGAGCTCCGGTTGCTCTGGACTAGCAGATGTTGGCGACAGATTGTATATTGGTCCAGATATATCTCCTTGGTATGAACCCAAACTGGTTGGGAGACAGAATTTTGGAGGCTATATTGCCTATTCTGGCAGCTAAAGTTTTATAATAATTTTGTATCAGTGTTAAAGAGTGCAATTAAACACTAGTATAGGGCCAGGTACGGTTTGTCACCCTTTTTAAACAGGGTTATGACCTGGGAGTCCTGCCCATCTGGTATGAGGAGGGTCTCCAGCAAGCACTGATTCATTGATGCCAAGAGGAGGGGGCGATTTGTTTGAAGTATTTTTTGCAGAATTTGTAGGTTATCTTATTAAGCAATGGGCATTTCCTACATGGCGCACCACATACTGTGTCCCAGAGCTCCTCCTGTTTGATTAATTTTAATAAGTTATAGCCCAGTGGTATGCTTTGGATTCTGGAGTTGTGTATAAAACCTTTAATATTTTGGGGATTGGTTGGAGTGTCACAGTATAATTTATTGTAATAAAGGTGCACTTCCGCCTTGACCTCCGTTGGGTTGGTTGCCACTGTTATGTCACCTTTGCGTACCTGTGTGTACATGAGATAATTGCCATGGAAGTGAAATTGGCGGAAAAAGTATCTTGAGCAGGTTTTGGCTTCCTTTATGAGCTTACCTTTTTTGACAATTAATTCAATACTGGTTTTTAAAGATAAGAGCTTTTAGTCGGGCAGATGTTTCCTCCCATTTACTCCCCCATTTGGGTCTGTAACTGGACTTTGGGGTGTTGACTTTGAGGTGGTTCAGTTCCAATAAGGTACGCCTGATCATGACTGTGTCAGCGGTATACTTATGTGAGGCAAAATGACAAGTTTTATTTAATATGACTTTAAAATCTGCTCAGCTTGCAATGGGGTCCAATACAAATGGAGTAGAAAATTCGGGGTTCACAGTTTTGTTTTCAAATCAATTAGATAGTTTGGGATTTTTATGTCTGTCTGGGTGCATCTTCCTTCAGGTTGCTGCCTGTGCAGGAGTGTGGGTTGGTGAAAGCTGTACTGAAATGAGTCAGTGGTCGGAGAAGTTTATTTTTTTGGTTGAGAAGTTGGACAGAGTCAAGCAGTGAGATTTCAAGGTGAGAATTAAGTTGATGTGGCTCATTGAGATGAGTTTTCTTTCACGCAAATCGGGGCTAATCATGAGGGGGAGGAGTGGTGACCCAGGGAATAGGCATCATACAGGCCAAAGGACGCCTTCATTGCACGGAATTCAATGTGCACCCAGGGGTACCCCCTAGGTTTAGGCCATCTGTCTATGCTGTGGTCAGTCCAGCAGTTGTAGTCGCTTAGTAAAATGGTGACTGGTGAGAGGAAAGTGTTGGGAAAGTTTGAGGAATTTCTTCTTCTCAGCTGTGGTGCACGGTGTGTAGATGCATGATATCATGATTGTGTTGTCTTATCATGAGATTGTTGCTACTAGGACGTGATCATGCAGATTAGAGATTGAGTTTATAATTTTTAATTTTTTATGATTACAAACAACCACCTCACAGTGGGATGTCCATAACAATTGGGATAGTGAGACTCTGGCTGACCAGGAACCTTCTTCTCCCTGCAGACAGTGGGGTTCTTAGATGGCCAAGATATCTACAGAGGGTTTCCATAGGAAGTCCAGCTTTTTGTCTTGGGACGATTTAGCCCTAGATACCACAATTTTTAATGTCCCTATGGACACTGAGGTGCCTGTGGTGCCTCAGGAGCAGTTGGGATGGCCATCCGTCCTTATCCCTTCATACCACATCTGGTACTGGCTCCGGGTGACTTGACCAGACCCAACTGTGCTGTTGTTTAATCCCTTACCATTTGCTAATTTTGCGCGGGTCTTACTGTTGAGTGGATTTGAGTTGGTCCCTTCTGACCATGTCTCATGGTGATTTAATGTGGTGTGCTGGTTGCTCTACATGGTTACAGGGTCTGCACCTGAGTGTGTGTCCCGCCTGTTCACTAATGGTGGAGCTAAATTGTCTGGCTAAATTTAATTTATTGATGTCATGTGGTGTTTCAGTTAAATTGTTAATAATCTTTATGTATTGGATTATCTGACTGATTGGTTGGCTTGGGTGATTTCCTCCATGTCTTCCTGGATTTGGCCAGGGTGATGGACGAGGTTGCAAGCAACACTTACATAGCCATGTTTTGTTTGTAGGCCTTCTGTGCCATTTTGTGCTCTTTTGTGAGACTGGGTCTATGAGAATGTAATGCCCATCCTCTCCCCGGAGTAAGACGTTGTTGTTGGAAATAATTTTAATGAATTCTTTGCTGTCTTTGTCCATGGTGTCATCACAGAAGTTGTGGTCCATTGGGCCCTCCTTCATGGGGCATTCGTGTATCTTGTGTCCCAAGGCGCTGTAGTGGGTGCAAATTGGCGGTGCACTTTCTTGTGTGACATAGAACACCTTTGAGACACCCTCATCCAGGGGTGGAACACCGCTGTGTGCAGGATCTTTTTGAGGTCTTTAGCCACCTCAGGGAGCAGGTTGGTCATGGCTATTGACTTACCTGTGCACAGGTTTGGCATCAGGTTAAACCTCTGTAATTTGAATTGTTTAATCTCTTTGTAGCTGGTAAGTCCAGCTTGGAGCTCCTCCTCAATTACTTTGTGGGGGAGGTTGGTTGGGAGTGAGTCAAAAGAGATGAACAAAGTTCTTGCTTTGTTCCATCTGGTATGTGTGGTACACACAATTCGTTTGTCTTTGGGGAGAGCAATTTCAATGAAGATTTTTGCAGTGGCATCCGCATCTTCTTTGGTTTCAAAACTCATGTCAATCCAGATGCAGTGGCTTGTGTGGGTGGTAATGTACACCACTTGGGGGAAAGGGAGGCCTTGCCTCGCCCACATTCTCCCATAGAATTGGAGAATCAACCCCTGTGAAGAGTTGGAGCCCATGCTCTACCTGTAATAGGGGTTGGGAATATTGGAAATCTAATTATATGTTTTGTTTTGTAGTGAATTCTACAAACCTGAACAGTGTCTGAGTTTGTGGTTTCTTAGCGACATTGGTTCCCAGTCCCCCCAGGGCGTTTTTTGCCCTTTAGCGCACCATTCTATACATTGCCTGATATTACTTTTGCCCAATTTAGATTTATTTTACTGATATCGCCCATCTCTCCTGTGTAATTATCAAATTTGCATTTCAAATTGAATCTTTGTAACTAATGTGATCATTACAGGTAATAAAAAGCTAGGACTATTTAAAAGATAGCTTTTGAGCTCTGTGAAATTCCGAGGATCACTCGCTTGATAATTGTATCCTACATGATTAATCAGGCTGAAGTTCAGCCAATGGATCCTTAATTTTGCCAGCGGCTTATGGTATTTTGACCATTCGGAAAATCGCTAGGAATCTTCAAATAGCCCCAACTCTTCTGACCAATGTTGGGCTTAATTTCCATTTGTAAGGAACTTCAACTGAGATAGGCAAAGTTGCAAGCTGTGGATCTTGAGATCCCATCTTGCTGACACTCACCAAAAGTAACTTAAAATAAAAACTTGGAAAGAGGATTAAATAAAATAGATCTTCATTAGACTATATTATTTAATAATTTATTAGGCCAGGCGCCAGTATTTATACCTTTATTGGCATCCCATGGTCACATTCAAGCTTGCAATATCACAGATTATTTTCCACCTCAGTTTGGCCCTTGAACTCATATGACTGAGACCTATTGCTAGGTTTAATTGAGGCAAAATGCTCTCATATTTGGGAGAATTACAGGAACAAAAATCACAACAATGAGTGTGAAAAATGGTCCTAGGATCATCTCAAAATGAGTTTCATCATACTGCTGACAAAATACGAGTTCTGGGAGATTTTGTGGTTGATTTATATAAATAAATTACCCTTAATCATGCCTTGGCAGGACTCTCTCAATAACACTTGGTTCTCCCATTCAAGAGGTCCATGTGCAAGTGCTATTGTGCCAGTTACAAATATTGACACATGAAAATTATTTTAGCACCAGCTCAAAACATGTTTTCATCATACAGCTGACAAAAACGACTCCCTAATTGGGATGTCAACTGGCCTTCTTGATAGCACTAGGTACTCCAATTTGGGCGGTCCATGTGCAAGTGCTATCCTGCTGATTACACATACTAACATACAAGTTTTGCCCTAAGGTGGGAAATTGATTACTTTTTTGTTTGTCTGATGGTCCATGGGACTTTTAAACGTTAATTTTGGGTCAGTCCCAAACAATTTTGTATACTGAATTTTTGACACTGTTCCCAATAATCAGGACCAATTGCCAAGATTTGATGCTGTGTTAATCGGCCATAATGTTTGAATGTATTCATTCCAAGCTATAACTATAATAATTGATTTGATTTGATTTGAGTTAGTTGGCTCATACCAAGTAGTTGCGGAGAAGATTGGCATAAATGTGCAGGGGTATTCAGCCTGAGCTTTTGATAATACAATTAAATCCACGTTGTGATAATTGGCTTGAGCCGTGTTATTTCAATAGGTTTTAATTAGAGTATTAGCTCAAGCATTAGGAGAGAAAATAGGCCTGATCTGTAGTTTGTAAAAGGGTTTATCTTTTATTCAACCACATAATCTGACAAGCTCATCAAATGCTTCTTGGCCTCCTCATTCCATACAAATCCTTTTTGATTCTTCAATAGGTAAAATAGGGATTTGGCAATTTGGTCAAAATCATTGATAAATCAGCAATAATATATGAACATCTCAAGAAAGACTTGCATGTCCCAAACACTCTTAGGGATTGACTTCTGTTCAATGGCCATTGTTTTTTTCAGCTGCGGTTGTGATCAGCTAGAGCTTACACAAACCCAAAAAAGTCAAGCTCTTTTTTAAATGTTGGTTATTTTATCAGTTTGATCTTCAAATTTTCCATTGCTAGGCATTTAGAATCTTCCTCCAAGTGTACCAGGTAATATTTGAATGTCCTACTGAAAACATTGATGACATCTAAGTACACAAAAATGTAAGACAGCTTCAGATCGCTCAAGATGTAATCCATCGCCTTCTGGAAGGTAGCTGGCGCATTAAATAAACCCTGTGACATTCTTGTCAGCTGGTATAACTCTTGTGCAGTGATTATTGCACACTTCTCTTGGTTTCCTTTGGCAAGTATATCTGCCAATACTCAAGGTCAAATCCATTATCAAGAAGAACTTGTCTTCCCCTAGACGATCAAGCATATCATCTCTTCATGGCAGTGGATATGAATCCTTCTTAATGATTTTATTCAACTGGTGGTTATTGATCACCACTTGATTTGATTTTTCTTTTTCTTCACCATAAGTATTGAACTCGCCCACGGACTCAACAAAGGTATGAGGAGCACATGCTCAAACATATTACTGATTTCTTCAATGACTACTGCTTCAGTGACCTTGGATCAACAGACAGGTCACATTTGTATTAGCAGGTATTCTCTAGTATCAACCTTAAGGATCACATTTTTATTGCATATAAGGGCATTATTGTCCTGGGAAAATATCACCCAATATTTCCAAATAATCTTAGAACTTCCTCCTACTGATGTTCTGTTAATCTAGCAAGTTGCTATCAATTTCCAGTACACTAATATAATCAGCAACATCCGCTAGTAATCCCATTTTTATTAGAGTTCCAAAGTCAAAGAGCCTAATGATTTCAGCTGTCAGATTGAAGGTGCAAACGCATTAACTTGGTTTTTCTGCGCCTTCATTGTTTTACACTCAGATTGGCTAGTAGAACTCAGCTTTCACTGTGGCCTGTATTATAAGCCCTAGAGCTACCCAAGGATCCACTAACAAATTGTTGCAAGTGGCAACGACTTCTCCATATAAATGTTCTGGGAATTCAAGCGTTTATACTGTGTTATCTATTATTTGCATTTCCAGTAATATATTTTCTGTTATTTCCATCCTCAATATTATACCACAGTTATTTGAAAATCAGCACCAGTATTTCCTTTGATTTTTTAAAACAACTTGAATTGGATGGAAATTATGCCATTAGTAATTAAATTTATAGAATTATTTTTCTTCATCAGCAGAGTTTCTCCTTTCTACTTGTTGAGAATTTCATTCTCAAAAATAGGTGACTTCATTTGTGTACCAGGCCAAACAGTATGAAGACTGCTGGTCCTTGCTTTTTCATAATCATTGGTGTCCTTTCCTTATAAATTTGCAGGGCAACCCACAAACCCAGTAGATCAACAACTCCCTCTGAGGCTTGACCACTTGTTATGGCTCAGAGGTCCACCTTGGGACTTTTCCAACAATTGTGGTTCAGTAGCCTCTATTGACTTCCTCAGGGTTTCTCCCCTTCAATCTTTCCAGTTCATCATTGTTATTTTTAGTTGCCCAAGTTCCCACGGGGTTTTCATCTAAATTAAGTTTGGGAGTTGGTTGCGCCAACCACTCCAGGTGTTTTAACCCAGCACCTAATATCTGAGGATCTTGAGTCCCACCTTTACAAGATAAGCTAACCACTGTTAACTAAAAAACTTAATAAAGATAGGTAAAGGAAAATTTAGATTTGAAGATCTGAAGATTTGAAGATGTTTTTATTAAGAGGGAGATCAAACTATTTATAGGCATTTACTTGCCTGTTAAATCATTGGCATCTATTGCCAGCATTGTCAGCACTCACTGGCAATTATCCCTGCTTAGTATTCATCAGCACTCTCACTGGCGATACTCATCATCCTTGAATGTCCATGATTACATCAATCCTTAATTTGTCATAATCCAAATTAGTGAATGTATTAACATCCTCAGCATAAGTCGCCAGTGTCAAATTTAACCAAAATGCTATCAGGGATTTTTCTGATACTCTCACAAAGTCAAAATGTGATTTGACTTTATTCAATTAATACTAAATGTTTCAACAACCTCATCATAAGTCACCGGTACTCCAAATTAGACACCAAATTCATAAGCAAATGATTACTAATGAGTACTTAAGCTTTCCACTGGAAAATCCCACAATCATCTTCACATTAAGTTGGTGTTAAGATAAGATTCTGCTGAACTCAGATTCAAGGCAGTGAAATTATCATCAGATGGTTGTAAACAAATACATAAGCTTTTGCCAGAAATTCCCACAATCACCCACAATTTTGCTGTCAGTTAAGCTATGATTTCACCAAACCTAAATGATTAGTATTAATTAGTTAGACATCCATGGCATAAGTTGCCAGTGCAAAATTGACTAAAAACATTTCATGATTGTTTTCTGATACTTTTGATGTCAAATAATAAGCAATCTTTCATCTTAATTGGTAATATTAATTATCTTGACATCTTTGACCTTAGTTGCCAGTGCTGAGAGCCACCAATTTCCTTTTGGGGATGATCCCTGATACTTTCTTGATCCTGCGGATCAAGACAGCTCAAACCAACCAAAATGGGGAGCACAAAAATTGGGTATTATCAATAAATAATGGATTGAAATTAGCAAAATAATTGACAATCATCCTTGATTACTTATTATAATAATTTCATGAATATATGAGGAATATCACCTGGTTAAAAGTCCAACGCTACTGATCTACCAAGGGCAGGGTTTCCCCCAAACTTGTTAGGGTATTCTCCTCAATTTCACATTTGATGCCATATTTTCTCAGGTTGTCATTTCAATGAGGATGTCATAAGTTTGATTTGCCACTAGTTTGGTGGGAGCTGATACCACTATCAATCTGAACTGAAGAGGCAGTGCACTGTATGCCCCACAGGATGTTGTAATATCCAGTCCAGCAGCTCCAAATTCCTTGTGGTGTTCTAAATCTGGAGAAACAATCATTTGTTTCATTAACTTGGTCAATGTGATATTGATGGGCACGCCACTGTCGATTGTTGCCCATACTTCTAAATGAATGACTATAATAACACATTTGTACACTCAGAGTATTGTAATAATGTAGTTACTAAGTGAATTGCAGAATTATATGCTGAAAATGGAGTATTTTAAAATTGTGTGGACAAATCTGGAAGCATTCCTTAGTTGTACTAGTATGAAAAAAATGTTTGCATTGTCAAATTCTAACTTAATCAATTCTCCATTGCTTTCAGCAGCTTTGGTCTTTTCTGCTAACTGATGAGCATAAGGATGAGCAACTTTTTTCATGAATTCAGGGTCTATCACTTTTGCCTTTGCTCAGGTGATCAGGTTTTCGCCCAAAAATAACCAACTGGTAGAGCGTATCAGGTGTATCTTCATTTACATAAAGATAGGAAATATCCAAGTCATCTTTTCATATGTCAGGAGGAGCAGAATTAATTGCATTGCTAGATTGTTCCATAGCTAGACTGCTTGCCCTTTTCATGAATCCTGCATAGTTTTCTTCTCTTTAGCCTGAACCAGATTTACTCATCCTTTAGGCTTCTTGCTCCAACATTGAGCTGCTACATGTCCAAGGTTTCTACATATTTGGCGACGGTTTTTGGTTTTCTTCACATTTT